>JAUZST010082675.1:0-20376 GCA_034779995.1 Parotocinclus haroldoi | reverse complement strand
GACACACGCTATTCTCAAAGATTGATATCGATAAACTCACACACATGCGCACACACACACACACAGTCGCACACACACACACACACACACACACACACACACACACACACACACACACACACACACACACACACAGCACAGACAGTCTCCCCAGAGCCAGAACAGGAAGTATCCACAGGATTTCCCCTCTCCCTCACATGAGCATTGTAACACTACACCAAACAGAAACACACTCCCTGGGCAAAAGTACATTCTAGACACACATTGAAAAGCTCTGAAACATTACATAAGCACATACACTCATTACTCTTTACACTGCCATTCATTTAAATACAAGACCACCAGAACTCAAAAACAGGCTTAGATAGACATATCCTCTGAATATATACAGTAAACTCATAGCAAACTCAGCATAGCAACAAAGTAACCCAGTTAAAACAAGGGAAAATATTCTGGGGGGTGTGGCATTAAATCCCTAGAACCTAACCTAAGACGGTTTCCAAAATTATACATACACATGTACATATGGGCCATCATATGATATCTTTTGAAATCTTGGCCAATAATGTAATAAATAAATAAGTCAATAATGTGTTGCTCAAATCCTCCTTTTTTCTGCTTGTTATCAATCCAAGCTAGAAGCAAATGTTCTGTTTAGCTTCTGTCTATTTAGCCTACTTATTCTTATTAATTTAATGTTAATGTAACTAATCTTAATTCTTACATATAACATCAAGGCTGCCCAGGGAGATTGGCCACTGAGTATTGGTGTGTAAGTGTTATTTCTAATCATATTCACCTCTTTTTTTCCAACTTGTTGACCAAGAGACCAGAAAGTGTACTGTTTTTAAAACAAATGTACACTAACTGGTTACACTGCCTACCCTACACATGAACTTGCCCAGTCAACCAAGTTATTTTTTGTGCTGCTGTCCTGCTGTTTTTACATTTACTTTCCCCGGGCATTCAGGCAATCATTATTATTAAACCCTGCCAACATACTGGCAAAACAGGGTCTGATACAGATTTATGCTCAAATTTAGCACCAATTATTATTACATTACATATAGCTATAATATGATTATTATTACTATTATTATTATCAAGAGTCAAGTAATATGAAAGTGTTTGCTCTTTTACTAGAGTACATTTTATACAAGTACATGCACCAATTCACAAATCTTTTGTACACTGCTCACAAAAATTAGGGGATATTTCTATATTTTCGTGAGCAGCATATATTTATAGCTATACAAATGTGTAAATAATAGTGCAATAATAGTGAAAAAATTGTGCAAATGCATGTTTGGAAGCCTTGGATACATGCTGTAGCAGGATGATGAACCAAAGACATTGTCCAGCTTTGCATTTATTCCTTGAAGTCAAAATAGGATCAAGGGTACAAACTGCTTTGCACTTTTCTTCATAGTCACCTGACCTAAACCATATTAAGGATTTATGTGGGTACTTGACGACAGAGAAAGCCAAGCATTCATTATAATCACAAGATGCTCACTGCAATTTTATGAAATCCTTCTGGGATAACATGGGACAGATTTTACACAAACTTGAAATTAAAAAATATCTGATATGCTGGCTCAGATCCAAGTTCAAGCCTTAGTGCTGCCTCTTACTTAGTGGGACACTACGGACACATCTGGTCTTGTCTGAAGGCAGCTGCAACACAGGTTTATTCTTGGCTTAAATGGCTTTTGGCTTTTTCCTGCTGGCATGAGTTGTATGAAATCACTCTCTGGTCTGTGACGCTCCTCCCTTAGCGAAAGGGTCATGTATGGCAGGGAATGTCAAGAGACTGGCTGCACTGGCTAAAACCAGAATCGATTCCTTTTCTCACTTTAGTTCCTCCATCATGGCTAGGTGTGTAATCAAAACAAAATATTTCCCCACTTCTTAACTACTGCCATAACTTTCCTGGAAATTTGCTATATTTTCCAGTAAGCAAACCCTATAAAAATCAACAGAAGCTGCTGCTAACCACTAACTCACCAACTGGCCAGCTGGCTGATACGTTAAGTATGTGGTAATTCATAATACCATTGTTAATATGGAATAAGATAAAACTCCCTCAGAGGTGCCCTGTGGGTGGGTGGGAGTGTGTGTGTATGTGTGCATTTGTTTACCTGAAAGAGAGAGCCATGACCCTGTAGCCGTGCTGGGCTTAACGGAGCTACAGGACTTAAACTACTCCAGAAATGGATGGAGGAGAGAAGAGGGCTCGGAGCCAGCAGCAAACCTGATGGAGTCTACAGGCAGGAAGAAGAAGATATGAGAAATGTCTCTGATAGTGTATTGGTGCATATTTGCATCATACATCATTTCTGAATAATGAATGATATCAGAAAATTCTAAAGCATAATGACACAACATCTGGGCATGAACTAAATATCAAGAGCATGTGGGTCTTAGCATTTAGCTAAGCTAAAATTTCTTCATTCCAAAGTGGAGTACTGATCACCAGGAAACATTTGCAAGTTACAGGTAATGTCTAATTGCATATATTGATATATAAGGGGTCACACCTCCTGGAAGGTTCACATACCTATTCATAGATATGTAATGTTGGATCCCTTTCCTCAATACGGAAAGGGTTCACACACTTTCAAGCACCACTGTGTGTATATACAAACACACACACACACACACACACACACACACACACACACACACACACCAAATGGTTCTATATTCACTCACACTTAAGCTAAGCAAACACACTAGCCATAGAAACATCATATTTTCATTTCAGTTCCCTTAAGCACAGTTCACTGTTACTGTGGAACTGTAAGAATAATTTTTTTGTCATTTATCTAGTTCTATACTGCTCACAAAAGTCAGGCGATACTACAAAATTAAATATCCCCTATATTTTGTGAGCAGTGTAGAGGGTCAGGTTGGTCAGTATGACAATACTGCACAATATACTTAAGAATGTGGGGGCACCACTTGTCTGCTGCATACGCTACAGACCCTCAACCTTGCGAAGAGCCTGGCAAGGCTAATCTTTGCGACACCCATTTGTGAACACATCTGACACACAATTACAAAGGCACCTGTATTACACATTTTAGCAAACTGCATACACCTGACCTGGATTAAGGACAAGATCCAAAATTACTTCTTAAAATATAATTAATTAGTTGATTAATCCAATGATTTAATAATTACAAAGTGAAAGGCAATTAATCACAATAAAATGTTTATTTTTATTGTCAGTAATCACATGCAATATAACAGCTATATATAGTTAATTTCAGGGACACTGAAGATCTGTAAACATCGTCTGTACAATGGGCACTCTTTCCTGAAGCGTATAATTAAGGTTATATATGGCTTTTTGAATCTGTAGGGGTTTTTTTTTTTTGCCATGCCATGAAGTGACCTCTGCTTCCCTAACATGCTATCAGAGAAGTTTAGACACTTTGCTTATATATATAAACCCTTACTTTTCAACTATGTAAATTGCATCTTAGAAATACAGGACACCTTAAACACTTACAGCTTCCATATTTCTTGTCATACAGCATCTTTCGTGATTTCCTACTCTCAGGTGGAACATATACCAATCAGCCAAAACATTAAAACCACCTGGCCCATAACAATGGTTAGGTTGGTGCTGCGCATCAATTTAATATCTGCACGCATACCTGGACCCAGGGGTTGCCCAGCAGAACATTTCTCAGTGCACCATACCCCTTCCACAGTGCATCACATAAATGGTGCACGCGTAGCCCAGCTATCCACGTGCTAGAAAAGCAAATGAGCCTAATCAGACAATTCTTGACCACTGACCTTTCTCCAGAATCCAGTTATGACACTAGCATGCCCAGTTGGTAATAATGAACAAACATTTTGCATTACCAAGTTGGATTATGCATTGGTGTTTATTATGGCATCTAATGCAATCACACGTCATGATCACAGACGTAAACGTGCATTGTTTTGCATTGTTTATGCTTTAAAAATCCAAAAGGTAATAGACCAATACAATTATTTTATCAAATGTCAAATCAATAATCATGAGAAAATCCAAATCGAATCGAACAGTGAGTAGTGTACCATGACACCCATATCATTTGTAAGTGCTATTAATGATGGACAGGCATGGTGAGCACTCTGACGGGTCTGTTACTTGGCAACCCCATACTCAGCAGGGGGCTCTGAACTGTGTGTTGTGTCACGTTTCTTCCATAACCAGCATTAAAGGTTTTCTCTTCTGATGCAACGATGAGCCATAGGCACTTTTCCCCCATTGTCAGTAAGTACTCACCACTGCTGACCAATAGCAACCCATCTGGCTGCTTAGGATATGCTTATACTAAATCGATATAAAAGGGGCTTAGGGGCTTTATGAACATTTCTGAACATTTCTCCCACATCCAACACATCAACGATGAGAACTGACTGTTTACTTATCATCTAATACCCTGCTCACTAAAATTAGAGGATATTTATTTCATTAAAAATATAATCAGAAAAGTAAATGAAAAGTCAAAGGAAGTTGTTTTATTATGCAAATGAGATGCAATCTCAATTATGGTGATTGAGTAGCAAGTGATATATACATGGAGCTGAACAGAAGCATGTTAAACTGGATGAGAGTGTTACACATTGACTGTTCAGTGGTCAACAAAGACTGCCAAAACACACTGGCAGCAATAGGGCATGGACCGGATGAGACTACAGTATACAGTTCGTATACTCGTACGACCCTCTTCATTTTCATTTTGAAATATACCCTAAATTTCGTGACCAGTGTATATCTTGAGACTTAACATGTGCTGGGGTAAAGTGATAATCAACATTACTTGCTATTCAGTATGTGCATGGTTTGAATATTTTGGCTGATCAGTGTGCATTGTCATACTGCTCTACCTGATATGTAGCAGTTTTCACAAATTTATAGACATGGAGTTAATAGTAGATTGCCTACTTCTTCTGATTTAACATATACTTTGTAATAATCTACCCTGTGTAAAGAGAGTCATACTGTAAATTCAACATTAAAGCATAACACGTAAAAAGATTATTTAACTGATTATTTTTGTGCTGCTTCACACTGAGCTAAAAATGGCTCTGTGTTCTCTGTCTGTAGGTTCTGAGAGTGAGAGACAGAATAAAGGTTTTCGAACGTGATGCCTTTCAGAAGTCAGGGACATTGGATTCCCAGCTTCTGGCTACAGAAAAGCATATGAAATCAATTTCACCTCACTCTATTCGTTTCCCCCTCTGTCCTTTGTCACTGCAGTGTAGTGGGTAGGATTAGAGGCATATGGCTTCAGTTACAGGTTTCACTCCTCCCTCTTTCTCCCTTTTTTCCTGTCTCACACTCTCTTTTCTTTTAAAGTTCTGGCTGCTACCGACCATTTTCTACACATGCTGACACACTAGCAAGCTTCAGAGTGAAACAAGGTTGATAAATATAGAGAAATTTATGGATGTAGACCAGTGTGTCAGTGAGTGTACCTGGGCAGTAAAGAAGGCTGGCGTGAGGGACCCTGAGGGCAGTGCAGGGCTGTTAAGGGCAATAGAACCCAGGTCACTTCCTGAAAGCAGTATGGAAGGGGCTGAGATTTCCAGACCTTTGGGTTTGCGAGCTTTGGGAGGAAGTCCATTGGTGCTGCACCTCCTGTCAAGGGGCGAGGCCTGGGCGTGGGCTCGCTCCCTATGGCTGGATGATAAATTGAGAGGCTGAGCGTTCTGCTCTGATTCGTCCATCTGAGCATCTGGGCTCAACCTTCGCGGATATGATGGACTAAGAGAAGGGGAGGGTGAACGCGAAGAGTGTGGGGAGGCTTTTGAGCTGAAGAAAACCTCAGAGGAGACCGGGGTAGGGGAAGTAGGGAGGGGCACCACTTTCTCTGACCGATTTGTGACGAACCGAATCACAGTGGTTGCCTCTTCCCCTCGCTCTGCCCCTCTTTGTTTCTCCACTTTGACTGGATGCAGCAGTGGAGGTGGGCCTTGTAAAGAGCTAACAGTAAAAGATGAATACAGGCCAGAGTGAAGATATTCATTCCTGCCAGTGGGGCTTCTCAGAGATGACAGAGAAAGTTTTGGAGACTCCTCTCCCTCTCCACCATCAGACTCAGCCTCTTGTAACATAACACCGCCCCCTTCTCGGCCAAGCTCCACCGCCTGGGGATCCATTTTCAGGATATCGGGAAATGAGACAAACTTGTACACAAACTTCTGACCAATCACCTTTTTAATGATATTCTGCAAGAAAGAGATACATCAAAATGTAATGAATGCTTTATTGTTTCTGAATCTAATATTTACTTAACACATATATGATCAAAGTATGTAGAGACCCCTTTGAAGTAGTGGTCACTTTTTTCAGTCACAATGACTGATAATAGGATTACTAATATGAAACATGCATGCATGAACGCTCCATAGACAAACAGCTGCAGTAGAATGGGTTGTACTGAACACTCTTAATATGACACTTATATATTTCCACCTCCCCAATAAACCAGTTCATCAACTTTATCCCCTGCTTTCCTAAAACCATTCCACAAGGAAATGGACTTGTCTCTTACGTAAAAATACCACTCATATTTCTGCACACTGAATCCAATTATCTTTTTCAGAATGTCTCTGTCACCCATGGTCTTTTTTGATATACTGCACTCACATATCAAGGGCAAATGCAAACAGGGCTTATTCTTTAGTTGTAATTCCCAGTCAGTTGCAGGCTAGAACTCGGTGTGTAAACATATCTGATGCAGTTGTGCACAGAAGTTGTGCTTTTGTGCATTTATGTAATGTAATACCCCATCCACTATTACAATGCCAATAACTCTGAGGAGTGTAGCAAATTCTTTCTGCTACACTCCTAGTCAAAAAATGTTTAAGTTTATGTTTGGTCTCACATAAAACATGAACTAACTAGGAAACATATTACTCATCAACAAGTCATTACCAATCCATTCACCAATTCTGCAGTTTTGGATTTACTTCGTTTTTTTGCCCAGGAGTGTAGGCTTCGTATAGACAACCGTGGTACTTGAACCGTGGAAACTGAATTTTTTGATTTACGATAGGGATACATTCAGACAAATCCATCATAAGTATGCATCATGTATCACAGACACAGCCTTATTGTTAAAAACACTTACATTGGCATACAGCTGGCCAAAATCATTAAATAAAATGTCTTGAATACTGTTTTAAAAATGAAAATCAAAATGGCTACTCTCTTGGTCAACTCTACTCCGCAGCTCTGGGGCGCTGCACTGCAGATGTTTGCTGCCAAGAAGCCCAGAATGCATAGGAGAGTATTGCACTGTGCCACGGTTCTCACTGTTTTCCCGTTGGTTGGCTGTTATCACTAACTATTTTAGGACCCATTGACACTAATTTGCACTAATAATACTGTACTATATGTAAAGATAAAGAAAAACACAATAAATACAGTGGAGATCTTCACTGTGTGAGAGCTGTTGTGAGGCTGAATCGTGATCTGACATGTCAGGTAAAACGAGTTGTGCTACTCAACTCATACAAGTGACACTCGACTCGTGCAAGTGCACCACATGCTGAGACATTTTTTTTCTCCTTGAAATGTGTCGAGAACCATATACCACTGTATATCAGTTAATATGGTTATTTATGTTTAGCGTGAGGTGTAAAGCCATTATATGTTATTTGCACTCAAGTCTGTCTGACAAAGGTTAATGGTCAAATATAGAAATGTAACCTGCATATTCTAATTTCACAAGTTGCTATGAGACTAATACCTCACAGTCAGGAATTACTTAATAGACTCAAAAAACAAGGCTCTGAGTGAGCAATGAGTCTGTGTTTTTGATGAGAGAGAGCAAGTAATATTCAAAGTTTTAAACTGCTGTATTGCTGTATCCAAACGCTATGCCTGGTTAATTCTAAAAACAGACATTCACTACATAGTAAAAGGTTTGTTAATACTCAGCAGTATCATGGAAAGGCTTTCCACTAAATTTAGGAGCATGACTGTGAGAAAAGGTATTGATTTGACATTCCAGTTTGGGACAATGTGACAGAGGGTGGAAACTTATGAAAGTGTAATTTTGAGAGTCACTGTAGTATTTAGGAAAACCTGTCACTGCCATGGCTTGTCTTTGGAGCTTTCATGCCTGTGTGCATTATACTGTATTATGAACCTGTTAGCAGTGAGTGTGGCTAGAAGAACAAAGATCCTAATTAGAAGGGGTGTGTAGGTACTTTTGACCATAGAGTACATGTAAACGATAATTTTCTGTGTGTGCGTGCGTGCTTGCATGGGTCCAACCTTGTCATAATAATAGCGCAGCGCCCGGCTGAGTTTGTCGTAATTCATGTTGGTCTTGTTCTTGCGCAAACCCCACAGTTTTGCCACCTCCTCAGACTTGAGCAGCTTGAACTCACCATCATTGGATGTCCAGCAAATCAGGTGCTTGTGACTCTGGTCAAGCAAAAGCTGCAGCAGGAACTGCCACAACGTGATGGCACTCTCCATGTCTGCTATACACACAAAACCAGTGGGTAAATATCCCCATAATCATCATCACCATTATTATTATAATAATAATATGTATCCTGTACCAAAGTACTATTTTATAAAGCACTTGTATTCTCCACTAAATTCCTATTCTATAAAGTGTTACAAAGTACTGCTGTTCAGGTAGTGAAGGCTACCCACTACTGACCCAGACACAAGTCCTGGCACTGCCTCATTTTGTCTGGTTTGGACGTCAGATTGGCGCGCTTGGTAGTGTTGGTAGGGTGTCTTCCAGCACTGCACAACAGTGACGGACTCGCATCCCATAGAATTTGAAGTGATTCTACTTTTCCAATCATTATCCATCTGTGTACAGTAAACTACACAGCACCAGGAACAGTAGGCTTCCAATAACTGAACAACACATCAGGTTTTTCCCTCCCTCTTACTCGGCAAGCATTTCCTGTTCTGTTGCATATTAACAAACCATTTCATAAACAACAACAGGTGTGCAACAAGGAACTGACCCAGGGACTTTCAACTCACTAACAAGTACATACTAGCAGACTCTGGGCTAAGGCAGTGATCTGAGATCAGCCAGAAGATTATGCGGGTTAAAATCAAGACAGCACCAGATAAACACCTCATTTGGACCAACAGGGTGGGTGCAGAGCTGACAGGCACAGAAAATAGTAAACATTTTAGGACACTAGTAAACGATATGAGGAGCAAGAACAAGGAGAATATAAGATGAATCTGCTTAATAACTAGCATAGCTCAAGCCCAAGTTTAAAAATCTATTACTAGATGAGAGGGATGTCCAGAATCCTATACACAGAAACACAAACAACAGTATAGTATAGTACAAACAACTTTATAGTTCCTTTCAGAGTCTGACAGACCAGACGCTGTGAACTCCCACAGGTTGTTCACTAAGACCCTGGTTCAGAACAGTTCAAATTTAAATCAGATTAAGGCATCAAGTATCTGAACGCAGCAGCACTCCTCACTAGCTCTGTGTTAGACATAAATAAACTGGATTATAATCTAGCCCCAGTGCCAGACCTATGGGAGGCAGCATAATAAAAAAAGCAGTAGCCAGGGGTTTAAGATTATTTATTTAAAAAATATATTTTAAATCCATATAGAGAATATTATCATAGGATTAAACTTGTGCTATGCTTAACATTAATTATTTATTAACATGTATTACAGCCTATAAATAATTTATTCAATAATAATTTACTTTGGATTAACTATGTACATAAGTAGGAACCATGTTATGCTCTAGGATGTGCACTTTTAGAAACTTTTAGGTGTGCCAAGAAGAGTCATGAAATGAAAACGTTTGTACTCTGTTTAGCACTGCAAGCGCTGGGCCAGCTTGTCCTACATATCCCTAGAAGTGCATAGCACTGTTTTTTTGAATGCTGAGATTTCCTACAGGTAGCACCACAATAGGTCTTAAGTTTTTAAGTGTTTGAGCAGTAATATTGAATTGAATGTTGTGGAAATTAGCATTTCTTCAAGTGGACTTATTCCCTCTTGGTTGTGTGCAGCCAGCGAGGTCGTTATATGTTGTGTTTATATTCCATTTTACATGTTTATATTTGGATTCTACAATATGTTTGATTGTTAATGTGTGCTTATAACTGAAGAACTAAGTTGAAGAACTAGGTGTTGTGTATTTCCTGGTATAACCGAAATCCTGGCTACCGAAGTATTTCCTCTTTCATGTACTAGACTGCCTAAATACAGCCAACACCAGTTAAGCTCCACTATTTTTTACATAAAGCTCCTTATGTAACTCTAAAATAATAAATCACCCCTCTTTATTTTGTGTATAGTGCACTGTAAAGGGTAAAATGCTATTAATCCAAGGTCATATAGAGCACTATATAAGGAGTAGAGCATCATTTACATCTCAAGGGACAAATGTATATTCTTAATATAATTATTTTATTAGGTAGAGCTTCACTTGCTGCTTAACTTAATTTGTAAATGTGAGGTGTCACTCTTGCAGACCTTTACAAAGTAGCAGCACTCATCCATTAATCTTTTTGCTAAATCACTCTCATAGGCAAGTCAAGCCCAGTCAAATAATTAAAAATAGCTTAGCTGTGTTATACATGCACCATGCACTCTAAGTGCCATTCCCAAACCCTTATAAATGGGTTGAGGATGTGGAATAAATGTGGATGAGGATTATCTGTTGGGCGAACTGTCACCAAGAGAAGCCGAGAGAAAAAGAGGACATGACTGATTTTAATGAAATGGTTGAATTTAAAAACAATACTAAAATTACGTTAATTAGGCTACATCAGAAGGATTAATGCACCACTCAATGACCCGCCCTTTACAAACTATAGGACGCACTCTCAATTTCAACACCGTATCCACATTTTCTGCAGTAAAAGAGGAACTTGGAATGTATATACACCAATCAACAAAGTTAAAGTTAAACCATAGGTTATTCACAATAATCTGTAATAATCCTGATGACTTAAAATAACAGTGATTAATTAACCTATAGTAACAGATGAGTGACAGACTAAGACACAGTGTGTGTGTGGGAGACTGGTTCAGTGACAGGAGAGACTCAGAGTTGCAAGATTTAGTGTCTCACTGGAGAGAACATTGGCTGCTTTGTTCAGGTGGCTCAGTAACTCATAGCCTAACATGTACTTCATCCTCTCCTCCCACCTCTCTGATGATGTAGTCTATCCAATCCTGCCCGTTGCCTCAAATAACACTGGACCAATTAACAATATCAGTAACAGTATCAGTGATACTGTAGTACATAAAAACTATTATACATCATTATGTGATGTATAATATATCACAAATGTATGTGATAGAGTGCATAATCAGGTGTCAGCGCTGTATTCTATAATGGAACACAATGTAAAGGACAACATAAACTTAATGTACTCATTTTACCCTACTTTTTCTTTTTTTTTCTAAATTCCTAACTTTTGGATTTGGATTTGGATCAACCTTTGGCGCCCAAAATGTATACAGATGGAGTGTTATACACAGTGATGCAGTGGTTAGCACTGGCGCCTCACAGCTTCGAGATCTCTGACTCAATCCCACCTTGGGCTCACCGTGTCCGTGTGGGTATTATCGGGGTACTCCGTGTTCCTCCCATGTTCCAAAGACATTTGTGTTAGGGTAATTGGTGCTCTTAGTGTGTGAGTGCATGTTCCCTACAATGGATTGGCACCCTGTCTAGCATTGTCCCTGACTTGCGCCCTGTGCCACCATACTAGCTCTCCCGAGACTAGAATGAGCAGATAAGACAATTAATTAATTAATGCATTAAATAAAGAATGTCAAACAACTAAAACATTTAGTTGTATTAACTGCACCATTATTATCATGTCAACTGATTTTAATTAATGTCCTCTTGTTAATTAATGAATATTGCTTGCTCCTATTTAACTATTTCATGAAGTCGACGAGAAGCAACAGAAGCAACAGATTGCATATAATACTATTTTCATATTTGCAAATTTTCTGAGGGAGGGCCAACACTTTGCTATGATTACCAGAAACATACTTTACACAAAATATTCATTGTTTTAAGTACTTTTATAAGAAACAGCATGCGAGCAAGCTGTTATCTCATGTGACATATGTATTAGTATCCCTATGTGATGGAATCTACTGTCGTACAGTAATGAGCAAAGCATATAAGGAAGGGTCCTAAACTACAGAAACATTATGGACACGTATCTGTTAGTGTGTTTTGGCAGTCATGGGAGACCATATACCCTACTGAACAGTCAATGTGTAAAACTCTCATTCAGTTTAACATGCTTCTGTTCATCCCCATGTATATATCACTTGCTACTCAGTCATTCTAATTGAGTTTGCATCTCATTTGCATAATCAAACAACTTTTTTTAACCTTTCATTTGCTTTTCTATTGATCGTGTTTAATGAAATCAAATCAAATGCTTCTTTTTTTAAAATCGCTTCATATTTATTTTGAAATATCCCCAAATTTTTGTGGGCAGTATATATGTAAAAATGCTACACAATTGATATGGCTATAGTTGTTTATTATCGGAATCTCTCGCAAAATGTAATATTTTGCTTAATTGCCCACCTACTGAGTATTTTATTCTGTGTCATATCGATTATTCCCTATGTTTCACTTAGTCCGTAGACTCTAAAGGTGTTGAGTCCATTCAAATTTAGCCATGTATACACAATGAAAACAACTGAAGTGGCTGTATACATATGAGGGCAAAACAATCTGCTGCTGTGGGAGGATTGTACATGATTTGAAAGTGGGGAGGGATCAGACAATTCATAGCATCTATTAAATACGAGAGGCTGTTTAAGCCCAGTCAGAATAAAGCTTAGACATAAATAAATCCAAACAGAAGACAATTACCTCAGGCTTAAGTTTATTTGAGTTGGATGTGTTATGATTTCATGGGAAAGTACTGTAATTTAACACTGATGAGAACAATTATTTTAATACTTTAAATATGTGATCTCTCTAGTTTTTGCAAGTTTGCAACTATTACTGAAACCTGAGCTAATATCCATCTCTGTACTATAATAATATATGTCTAATATCAGCCTCATGGTATTTCAATTTGCCTCATTACCTTTCCAGCATGCCACAGGAAATGCCTCAAGGTAGTCTAATAATAAATGCAGCCATGCTCTGTGTTGTTATTAAACATACCATCTGACATCTACCCACTGATGTGTACATGTGGGCTAGCTGTGGGTTCAAGAACTGATCAGTTCTGCAACACTGAGTCAAGGCCGTTCATCAATTAAGATTATTATTAAGCTACTTTATCAACTGTTTGTCAACCTGCTTTCCACCCGTGTACTAATGTTGCTAAATAATTCATATAACACAAACGTTGCTCATTTAATAATTTATCCCCAGTTTGGGATGTAGCCAGGCTGGTGGATGATCTGGAAGCTAATTTCTTGCTCTAAGATGCAATACTGTAGCTGTAATTTAACAGGTTTGGTTACTATTAAATAAATTACAGAAAAAAATCTTAAAAGGAAAAGGAAAAACATCTTAAAGTTTGTTTTGTATACACAGGTACTCCCTATTTTACGATGGCCTTGCTAATGACATTTTTAATTTACATTGGGATCACAATTATAACAATAAATACAGTCAGCAGAACCCGTACTCTGAATTTAGAATTTTGGAATACTCTCCAGCACTCGACAGTATAATGTAAGAACATACATGGCTGAAGTGAGGACCGCTGGGAAATGTATTTAGGAATAGCCGTGGTGTGGTCATGTTTAAACATTTTTAATGTAGCCTACTGTATGATTGTACAGTATACAGTATATTAAACTCCTTGAATTTCAATAAATTCAACTAATGATGGATTTGTCGGCGTGTATCCCCATCATAAATTGAGTACTTCCTTTACTAATTTAGTCTTTGATGTTCAGCATTGTAAACGCCAACCTGCCTTGTTTGAAATACCAGCTATAGCTAGCGAGATTTAACTTGAATTCAAAACATGAGAAATCATTTCACAGCTGTCCTAAAACAGTTACACTGGACACCAGTGTCATTTAGAACTTATTTAATGAAACTTTTATTAGTCTTTAAAAGCCTTCAATGTTCAAGCTCCAGACTACTTCTGTGGCGTTCTCATAAGCTATGTTCCAACAAAAGTCCTCAGATCAGCTCACAAGAATATGTTGGCCATTCCGGATGCCCGACAAAAGAGTGGAAAAGCTGCCTTTTCTCATTATAACCTTTACCTAACTTCCTGATTATCTTGGAACATTTATAAAGCATGTTATGACACTTGCATTATATTCTGTCTTTTCTGCCAAACACATGTTTTTAAGTACTTCATTCCTTTATGCTTTCTTTGTTTCTTAAACTCATTCCTAAATTTGCAAACATGCTTCCCTAATTGTAATATTAGGTCAGAATGTACATAAAAAATGGTATAATCAAATAAATAATAATCTATTAGTACCATACTTTTTTCATCTGTATTACCAATTTATGTTTTTATTTCTTTTTTTGTATTTTTATTATTTTTTAATGTACTGGATGCTAAACAGAGAGCATGAGCAAGTGTGACACACTCACAGACCTGACCAAACAAAGTCCAGGATGCTTCCACAGTGACAAAGTAGGATGTGGTCAGGAGAAATGCAGACAATACCAAGATAGGCTGGAGCTATTTGCCAGGAAGTTTGAGACGCACACACTCATTTTCTTACTTTTTGTACTCAGTGACACATATTTACATACGATTACAGTTTACTTCTTTCAGTTTGTTGAGGTTTAAAGCCCCAGGCCACCCTGAAGACTCAACCCAGATTGCAGTTCTCTCACACACACCCTGCTGTCCTGTTTTTTCTTTTGTTTTTTCTCTATTTTTTATACCCACAAAATGAGGCAAAACTGTTTCCTGCTCCTGCATCCTCCAAGTTGAGCATCTGTGTTTAACGACTGTAAAACTGTCTAAATCAGGACTTCCTCCTATTCTCCTTTGAAAGGAGTCTTCCTGGGAATGCCGCTCCCAAACTGAAAGGTAGGAATTCCTGTTGCAGGGAGCCAGTCGGAAATGTGGGGACAGGGGTACAACAAAAATGGAAGATATCCACTTCCCTTATGGGCTGTAACTAAACCTATTGTTGGGGCAAATTAATGACAACAACACTAAAATTTACAGTGTGTTAAGCTGCAAAAGATTTTGTTAGTTTAACAGATCTGATACATCTGAAGACTTATATATATATAAGTCTTATTTATATATTTATATATATATAAATTTTTTTATAGCTTAGTCTTTTCAAACTTTTCCCTTTCTAAAAAAAGTGGTTTCTTGATTGCTTCCCTTTCAAACAGGCCATACCTGTTCAAGCTTCAAACTGCTGAAGGGTCAATATTTATTTTTTCGGTTTTTAATAGTACAAATACCCTGTGTTTGTCTGGTTGTATTCTAATGAAGATATATGGTTATTATAACATTGCTAAAACAATGGTATTTGTAATATATTGGTGACCTAAGACTTTTGCACGGTACTGTACATCCCAGACAGTGTGTCAGTTCATTGCAGGATTCTGCATCTCCTGATTTTTACGTTGCAAGACCAGGTTCTCACTTGTATTTACAGCAGATACCTTCAAGCTACATGATCTGTCATTATTATTATTATTATTATTATTATTATATATAACTGTGATAATAGAATTAATTGTTATTACTATTATATTACAATATTACAACCATGCATGGTTTACTATGTGCTCGTTGTATGAAGCAGTAAAAACAATATACCAGTCTTAAATTAGCTTAGAACTTTCAAATAAAATGTCTATTTAATCTGATTGCCTTTGGATAACACATAACAAAAACAGGTTAAAAATGGATAGAAACTGTGGATAGCATCCCTATCTCTGTCCAAAAATATGAAATAGCGAATGCAAGTTAAGAAAGGCTGTTTGTTTGGCTTATTTTAGCATCACTTTCAGCATCAATGGCAATTTAATGACAGACACACGGTTACTTCAAAACTAGTCATTCATGCTCAGATCAAATAAATGTGCAAAATGACACAACAGTACAGTGATTACAAGTGTTATCCAGAACCTCTGTGTTTTTCTAAAAAAATAGCTTGAAAATAAGCAGTATCAATAACCCAATTTGAAGGAAATAATGAAAAAAAGATTACGGATTGTCTTAACTATACAAGTCTTTTTCATTCATGCATTCGTTGTTCACTAACCTGATGCCTTACCAATCAAGCACTGCAGGGCAGATTACTGTAAAACTGGTAAGAAGTATTTCCATAATACTAAAGTTTTCTTTACTGTCTTCCTGCTTCCTTGGACGTGCTTTGTTCTTATTCTGACTAGTCAACTACAACATCCCACTGTGACTATTGGATGTCTTAGTCGACTAGTCAACTAGTCTATGCAACCCTACTACACACTTCAGTGTGCATCATACATCCCACTCATCTTGGTTTACACAAAGAATTAGAACACACTGGTTGACATACACAATCCCACAGCATGACAAAGCAAGTTCATGGGCACCAAATCTGACTGTTAGTTATCTGTTAGTTATTTAGCTTTTACACAGTCCCACACTACGCATAAATGCTAGAGTTTGGATGGTTAGTTTTAATGGCTATACACACAAAACAGTTTATAAGAGCCAAAGTCTATGTCTGGCCCTCTACCACGGCTCGAGCGGAAACCCGTAATGAGATTAGTTGGTGTGTGCAGACATGACTGAGCCATGACTAAACGTGCACCTCTTCCTGCTCGCAGTGGAAAAATTCAGCAGGCTGTTCCACGAGACAGCCATTCAATAGTCCTCTCTAAGACGAACTTGAGATCTCATAGATAACTCGTTGCAGATTTTTAGACCCACTTTGGCAAGTTTCCTGCTAAGAAAATGGTCAACCTAGACATGATTTGATGGCACTGTACTGACAATGACGTGGAGGTGGTGTGTTAATGTGTGTTGTGCTGACAAGAGTGGACCAGGCAGCAGTGCTGCTGAAGCTTTAAACACCTCACTGGACTGAGGTTAATCCAAAATTGTAGTCTCCATGTTGGGTATGTTCAGTGGGGTATGAAAGATATATTAAGTATCTGCTGACTTTTTTCTGTTTCCCGCATTATGCTGGACTTAATGTGGCACCGTATGTAACAATGAGACTATTACTTAAACATTGTTATACTACAACCCCAAATCAGAAAACGTTGGGACAGTATGGAAATTGCAAATTTAAAGCAACGCAAACGCTTCCTTATGATCACTTTGACTTTTATTTCACTGCAGAAGGTAGTAAACCAATATTTCTTTTTTTTGCATTCCTGCATTTCAGGCCTGCAACACATTCCAAATAAAGTTGGGATGGGAACATCCCACTTTGATGACCTAGTGGTTGAGGTACTGGAATATAGACCGGAAGGTCCAGGGTATAAATCCCACCTCTGCCACAGCTGGGTCCCTGAGCAGGGCCCTTAACTCACAATTGCTTGGATTGTAAGACTGTATTAATTGTACATCGCTCTGGATAAGGGCATCTGCTAAATGGCGTATATAAATACATGTCATTGAGCAATTTAGGGCTAGGAATGAGGTTCAAACATGTGATATTAACAGGTGATTGTAATCATGATTTGCTGCAAAAGCAGTATCCATGAAAGGCTGAGATTTTGAGGAGCAAAGATGGCCAGAGAATTTCCAGTTTGTTAACAAATGTATGAGACAATTGTTGAAATGTTTAAAAACTAAGAAAGACAGAATGGAAGGTCTCTGCATATTTCTTCCTCTACAAAGCATAATATAATTAAACAACTCAATGAATCTGGAGGAATTTCAGTACATAAAGGGAAAAATAAAAGGAAGATGCGTTGCAACCTGTGCTTGGAGGGGTCTTGAATGAACTATGAATACAGTAGACATGCGTATTACAGTCAGATGAATCAGTATCTCAATTCATTTTTGGCAGAAATGGATGCAGTGTGCTCCAGACCAAAGATGGAAAAGGACCATGGAGACTGTTATCAGCAACAAATCCAAACGCCAGTGTCTGTCATGATGATGTTGTGTCAGTGCCCCTTGCCTATTTGAGCAGCATAAACTGCCTTCAAGATAACTTCTTATTGCAATCCCCTATACATTTACATCACATTATTATTTCATTTTTATTGTGTTTTGTTTGCTTGTTTGTTTGTTTTAGCTCATTGCTAACCACAAATTGCCCCTGTCCATTTTGTTTTTTCTTTATCTTGTTTTATTTTTTTTTTCTGAAAAGCAGGAATGGATGTTTAGTTACAAATGAAATGAAGTTGACTACATAAAACATAAAATATCTAGGGTTCATAACCTGCAATGAAATCATCTTAAATGTAAACAAAGCTGAGTTTTTGTTTTATCTTTTTCGTTTTTGCATTTACCATACTGCCCCAACTCACCACATCCACATTACTTTAATATATGGGTTATTATGTTATTAGGTGGCACCTCAAACATCTGGTCATACTGTTAAATGCAGCTTATTTTTAATCATGGGACAATAAATCGGTTTGTACTTGTTTTTTCAAGGATTGCAGGGTTATCATGTGTGACTAGGGTGAGCAGACAAATCAAAAATCAGCTGAACTCACAGCTGCAGCTGGTTATCCCTGATAGAACTAGGACCATCTGATCAGGATGTGGCTTTGTTTGAGTGTAGTGAAAGTGGGTAGGGCTGTAAAACTGTCAGGAGTGACCAAGACAACCAGACAAACCACGTTTAAAGTTTCAAGATTTGTTATCATGCTACTGAAAAACCACGTATTGAGATTCATATCGCGCAATTGTTGCATTTTGCCAGAACACTGCCCAGCAGCGCTTTTAGATATGCAGCATGACATCTCCAAAACCATAAACCAGAAAGCAAGATGAATCACTGATCATGATCTGTTATCAAACCAAATCCAAAGCAAAACAACATACCATTATTTACACCAAGTTTTTTTGTATATGTTAACATGTCACACACCATTGGTTTAGACAGATAATCCTACAAGATGTTGGACTTATGGCTGTAGCTGGGTATCAGGGACAACAACAAATATAATCAAGATGTGGTTTAATCAGTATATAGCCAAGTGAACACAGCCATGAGAACAAACTAGGTTTTCGTCCAGGTTTGCAATTCTGATTCATATGGTGAATCAAGGGTCAAGAAATCAAAAGGAATCTTAAATACAGTTTGACATTCCTGAACAACAGCCAACTAATCGCGATGTGGCATGGCCAGTCGCTAAATCAGTGAAATTAAAGTGATCAGACCCTGGGCATATGTGAGTACTGATGCACATCAGGGATCACATAGATATTGATTATATCACCATCTACTAGGACTCTTAGCAGTACCTAGGCATCTGTGAGAGATCAACAAAGCATCTAATGAAGATGTGGTTTAGTCTGAGTGTAATGGAAGTCAGCAGAGCTGCCAACATTGTGAGAAGTGCCCCAAGACAGTAGCTTTCTTTGATGAATTGTTATCGTACCAATGCAAAACCACACATCTTGGTACCTATTAAAGTTTTCACTACATTAGGCTATATGTAGAATACAGACAGAAGTCAGCAAGCTGGACTTGTGACTGCAGTCGGGCATCCCTGACAGGACCTGAACGAGTTAGACTGAATGTAATGAAAGTGAGCAGAGCTGTGAGGAGTGACCCAGACAGCCAGAAGAACCGGGGGGAGATCCGCGCACTGAAGTTTCTTTGTTGGTCCCAGTGACTCATTTTCAAGAGCCGGTGCCGCTGCCAGTTTCTATCCGGAAGCTCATGGCAATTAGTCTGCTTCTGCTGCCGTTGCTGCTGTTACTGTTTCCAGACAAACCAGAAACTCTGCTGCCATGTTAAAGTGCCAGAGGCACATTCTCAACCCCTGCTTTCCTTTCAACGGCTTAAAAAACTGAAAGTGCGACGGGTGCATGCAACCTTTTTGGGGCGTGAAAAAATACCGACTGACACTACACGCGACTGCTGTTAAACTTGACAAACTTCACATTTAAACAGCTCATCGAAACACAAAACACTTCAGATTTACTTAACTCGTATGTACAGCCAAACAGGCTACTGCGCAGACTTCCATACCATTTTCTAACTAAGGTTACTTTTCATAGCCATAATTAACCATTATTAGTTGACATGTTTCTTCACAAAATGCTACATGTAATCCATTATAGAAGCTTTTGGGAACGTACCCGCGCGTAATGCCTGGTCTTGCGTCCTTTCTGTGTATTAAAACGAATTCCGTAAAATGCCCTGTTTTTCCATGCTGTCGATCGTCTTGCCAGCACAGCTCGACTGTAAAGAGATCCTAAGTCTCTCTCTCTCTGGTACAA
>JAUZST010082664.1:0-20377 GCA_034779995.1 Parotocinclus haroldoi | reverse complement strand
GATGTCTTAAAGCACTTTTGTAAGTCGCTCTGGATAAGGGCGTCTGCTAAATACTGTAAATGTAAATGTAAATGTAACTGAAACAACACCTACCAGAAGTGGGATACCAAATAAAATTGATTTGTAGTTAATGTTGGTTCACTGGACAGTTGAGCTCTCCCAAATTATATTCTAACTTTGGCAAGGTTAAGTTGAAGTTTCTGGGATCTCCCTACTGTCTCACACAGTGTGGTCTTGTGCCAGGTTAGGGACGTCCCCGTTACCCGTTATCTAATATCTTACCTTACTATAAGCAACAGTAGAATTTCTTAGCAGTAGTACTTCTTATTTAGTAATAGTAGAAATAATCAGCTACGTGTTAAACTTGGATAAGGAACTAGTATGTCTGTAAATTGTGAAGCTTGCAGGTAGCTTAGAAACAGCCTTTGTCCCTTTGGCTTTATTTGCTTGACTCAAATTTGGAGGGCTGCCATTTTTATCTGTCATGCTTCAGGTGGAGGTCCCTTTTGGGATCCAAGTACAAAGTCACCATAGTTACAGCAAAATGACCTAATGTAACCCCTAACACTGGGACACTGAATACCATCTTATTATCTCATTTGCCCTGTAGCCAGATTCACACACAAACAACAGATAATGTAAAAACTCTCGGTGCTTCTGTCATAGGTGTTGTGGAACATTTTGTTTTCAGATTAAATTGTTACATTATTCTAAGACAAAACAAATAATAGATATAGCCTCCCTCCACATAATCTAGGTTTGAATGTTATTGAATGTAATTCACTGATCAGCCAAAACATTAAAACCACAAGTCAGATTCACTGCCACATAAATGCCTGACTCCCATTTACTCAATATCTTATATCGACTATACAGACTAATACGGAAACAGTCCAGTATTGTTCAGTTCATTCTTCAACCCAGTACCACTGCAGCACATGAAACCAGGACTGTGCGATATGGGTTATAAATTATATTGTGATATTTTTACGTTATATCATGTAAACAAAATAAATCTTTGGTGTTTGTTTGGCTATCGGCATCAGTGGCCATCCTAGCGACACACATATTGTTATATCCATACACAGTTTCACAGTTTCAAGACTAGTCATATACATACACACACACACAAGTCAAATGACAATTTAGAGTAATTGATTAACCTAGCACGCATGTCCTTGGACTGTGGAAGGAAATCAGAGTACCCAGACTAAACCCACCCAGACACAAGGAGGACATGCAGATTCCACAAAGAAAGGACCCAGACCGCTTCACCCTGGGATTGAACCCAGGACCTTCTATCAGTGAGGCAGCGGTGCTACCCACCAAGCCACCGCCAAATCTCTGGTGTAGGTAGATTTATAGACATACTGTATATGGAGTTTCATTCTTCATTTTGTAACGAGTGACATTTCAAATGGTGAAACACAGTGGTACCATTGCCTTTAGCTCCATATATTCAAATAATCACTGTTTGTTGATACTGAAACCACTGCTAGATGATGCATCTTGTGCTGTTTCTGGTTGAATCAAATATGTCTGCCACTATCTTCCAATACCATTAAAGAACTCGATTCATATAAACTAATTTGATTTATTGCATGTCTTAATTTAATTTATTTAAGTAATAACATTAAAAAAGCATATATCAGCCTTCCACCCGAAACAACAGTCTAAAAATAAAAGAAAGTTATGTAATTCAGACCAACCTTTCAGTGCAAAAGCCCCTTTAAAACAAAGCTATTTATAAGCACGTACCAGAGCATGGCAGTCTCACTCACCTTGGTGACGGCTACTTTGGCACCCTTGTTGATCAGCTGCACCACATTGTCAGCCTGGCCCTTGTACGATGCTACCAGGAGACGCTCGGAGAGTGCACGCACCGACGCCGCATCCTGCTGGCTCATGAAGCATGGGGAGGCCAGGGGCCCACTAACTCATGTTCAAACACACAGAATAGAGAAAGGGCAAAAGAAGAAAGGGCAAGGTAATGTGGTTGAATGGTGCTGGAGAAATGGAAGCACCATGACCTTGTGTAGGCCTACAGATGGACAGGAAACAAATGAAACAAAAGCATTAGTGTGAAAGCAGGTGGAAAAACAGGAAGAGTGGGTTCACTGTTGTGATGAAATTCAGTGCTATTCATTAGTTGGAATATGTGGACATGGGCGATGTAAGCAGTGTTGTTAAAATAAATTTCACTTTATTCATAGAGTGCTCCTAACAATAAACATTTTCGCAAAGCAGCTTTAGAATAAGCACAATCTAGGTCCCAAAAGAACAGCCAGAGGTGTTGCTGGCAAGGCTAATTGCCCTTGCCTAAGGAAAAACTCTTGAAAGCAACCAGGCAACCAGCTCAAGTAGCCAAATCATCCTCCTCTGTTAGAGACCAGGCAACAGGATTAAGTTCTTAAGAGTCCTTGTCTAATCAAATATTCTACTAAACTGTATTAAAGTAAAAAGCTTATTTATGAGTTTAATAATTAAATAGATCAAGAACCACAGTTATAGTAAAGCATTTACCCAAGTAGATCCGGATTACACAAATGCCTCCAGGCTTATTAAAGTGTAAAATAACCCAGCGACATAATTTTAACAAGTTGATACACAAAACACTTGAACCCAGACCGAGCCATAGCTGCCTGCAGCAACGTCCTGTCCACATAGGAACTTATAAATTATAAGCCTAACCACAACGGTCAGGGCAAGTGAGAGTTGACATGACTCAAGGCTTTTACAAAGCACCAACTTGTACGTAAAGCATTCTCTTTCAACACTTCACACTCCTTCGTCTTGAAGCTCTCCTAGATAAGTGCTTTTATCTGCGAATTTACCAGTGTTTACCCATTTTCTTTTCTCAGAGCTGGCTAATCGCTGGTATAGGTAAACTGGAAATCACTTGGGTTTTAAGTGTAATTAGGCTTTGCATAAGTTTTAGTGACAGCAGATAATACTGAGGTAGACAGAAGAAAGAATATCATTATCCTTTAAACCAGCATCAAGTGTTTACACAGTGGATTTTGAATTATTTACAAGCAACCTGCATTTTCCTGATTATCTGCATCATAGGACTGGGTGGTAAGATGATATTTATTCTGAGGTGGTGGAAACTAGTTTATGAGTAGATATTTGCCTATACTGATTACTTTTGCATTTGTGGATTATACATGGACATGCAGTGCTTTTTAAATCCAATACAATGGGCAAGGCTTTTACTATGTCTACAAGTAAGATCCATGTGGAGGGATGGTGGGGCAGAGGGAGGCGATAAACTCATCACAAACATTTCAAAGGCAATAAACACATCACAAAGAACTAGAAATGAGAATCTTGTTATTACAAGTGGAGCAGCGTTCCAAGACATGGTGGACATGGTTTGGTTTTACAACATCTGATATTATCTATAAAATGTCCTGTTCTATAGTTGTAGCTTAATGTACTCTAATCTTTGTGCTCTAAAACTAGGCAGTATTATGACAGCCAAAAATATGTGATGCAAATAGTGAAGAAAAAAACTAAAGATACATTCCACATAAGGTCCATTTAGACAACATTTGTTTGTCATCCTTATTATTCAGGTTATTAACCTACTTAACATAGACTTATATTAAGCATCAGTACTGTTCGTGTGCAATCAGATGAAAAAAGCTGAGTAACAAGAACGGCATTGTACCGCACCAGAGATAAACGCACTCGCTTTTCACATCCATGTGCTAACTTCTCAGTTCCCTGCTCTCTTCTAAAATACCTTCTTCATTCCATAAAGGTATGGTAAGAGGTATGGTAGAGGTAAGGAGGGACTGAGCAAATCAATGCACTGCACATAGCTCTACAGTGAGATATGTTTTTTACTCATCTTAAATAATAAAAAAAAATACAGAATTAATACCTGACACTCAATTCCAATATTAAATGAATCAATCTATGCAAAACACTGTAGTATCCCACATAGCTTTTCAAAGTACAGTATATAATATGGTGCTCAAACAACATCCAGATCAGTCGCATAACTTGCAATATCACAGCATGCACGATAAGTGACACATACATTTAAATCCAAAGGCTTTCCTTGCATTCCAAAAGTTTGGCAAATGAAATAACATAATATATGCCACTGCTCTGTAGGTTTGTCTGAACATGGGACTGATTCACACCGTTCAAAAGGAGCTAATCAAATCCCTTTATCTAAGTTATGTAACACCGAGTCAGAAGAACATCAGTAAGTTTCCTATAATGTCAGCGCAAAATCGAAGACTACAATATCTAGCTGCTGTTTTCAAGAATTACAAATCTTTATTGTTTTAAATAAATGTAATGTTGACACTTTGGTTTCTGAGCACTCTATGATGGTAGCTGTTTTGCAAATACAAAAACTTTTGGCTGATGGCACTGCCACCTCACAGCCCTGAAATCCCCATTTGATCGTCTATGTGGGGTCTGCATGTCCTTCCCCTGCCTGCATGGGTTTTCTCTAGATACTTCAGTTTCCTCCCACATTCCAAAGACCTGTATGTTAGGTAAATTGGTGTTTCCAAAGTGCCCCTGTGCGTGAATTTGTGCATAAGTGCATAATTGTGTGAGGGTATAGCCCTACGATGGATGAGCACCCTGTCTAGGTCTGCTCCTGCCCTGTGCCCTGTGCTGCCGGCTAGGCACTGGCTCTCCTGCCACTGTTACTAGGAACGTTACTAAAACTCCAATTACTAGATTGGAGGGTGTTTGGGTGGACAAAATATTCTAATACCTGTTGGTGCCTTTCATTCAGGTCTGGGTCCACATGCAAAAATGCCTGGATGTGTCTGAGTGCAGGGAGGCTAGTTAGAGGTCTGGCATTTCAGAGAGATGGGACTTTTTTTTATCTGAGCTAATATTTTATAAACAGCTGTTGGAATGTAGGGAACCTCACATTACCAAAGATTTCGTATTTACAAATCAGAGTACACTTTTAATAGCTGTTACTACTACATGGCTGCATAGTGTTTTACTGAGTTACAGACCAGCACAAAGAAAATCTTTTGGGTCTTTTAAACATAATCCATGAATGGCACCTGTAATTTCCTGTTTAGGGAGTCTTAGGCAGCATGTAAAGAGTTAGTAATTATGGCGTAGAATTGAGGCCTTATTATACCGCTCGGCCCACTCCACTTCAATGCTATGAGGTTTCTCTCATGTTTATTTCATGAGGATTACCATGCCAAAAGGAGGCACCAGTGTTAGGGGGTGAGTTATGTGTTTGGGTAGATCCTGATAAATGCCTTATTTCAACATCTTCTATGCATAATGGAATGTGCTCACGCATGGGAGCAGAACATCCCATCCGTAAGATTTTTCTCTAATAAATTAGATGCTTTGCCCTCAGCAGTCCATACCTGATGAACATGCCTAACATATTTAGAAAGTCGATAAATGTAGGACCATAAATCCACCTTACTCTAACATGATTTATCCTTTAATGCTTGAGGCTGTGATGTTCAGTCCCACCTGTTTCCATAGATTAATGCTCTCTTTGCGCTAAACCATCTTGTTCAGTCTCTCATTAGACGTAAAAAGCATGTAGCTGGACAGAAAACAGAAACACACCGTGTAAAGAGGTTCCATGACTGGAAATGAAGCGGTCCATTAATCAACAATGCATTTGACTGGTGTTAATTTCTGCTCAGGCCTAAATGATCCATTTTAATTGAAAGTTTATGTTGATCAGCTAGAAATCTCTGATTTAATATCTGTATCTCTAATGTTTCTAACCATCACACTTTATACATAGCCTAACTATAGGTTTGAGAATCCCTTGTCAAATTTAGTTTTGATGATTATAAATAAAAAGAACTTTGCAAGGAACAAACTTAAATATTACATATTACATTTGTACATATTTGAATGTGTACATTTTTAAAGTGGTAATACGGCAAAGTGCTTTGACTAATGTTAATTCCGAATTCAGTTCATGTGTTTACGGAGCTTGAAACGCAGCTAAGCCGCTCATGTGTTTGTTTCACGGTCCCAATGTGTAGCACCTGGCTCAATGATCTGTTTATTTTTGGGCTCTTGTCCATCGGTGAGCTGTTGTATTTGTGTATGTCTTTTAGCAGTTAAAAAGCTCACAGTGTGTGTTTTTAATTTTTTGTACCATTTACCGTCTTGGTTTGTGCATAGGCTGTGTAAAACTGGGGACAGTTGCAATTTGACATCCTTGTTTGTACTTGTACTTTGTACTTGTAGGTTTGCAATGAAGTTCATAAGCAGACCAGACCCTTGTTATATACATTTAAGCGGCATTAATAAGACAGAAATGGTTTATGATGTTAAAATGGCATTAACTTGTCCCAAATGTCACTTTTTTTTTTTACAGAAAAATCGCCATATCTCACCCTCAAACGACAGTAAGGCATCAATGCTATAATAATAAAACACAATAATTGTATGTCCAAATTTAGGCCCAGTTGCAGCAGCATAGAAATTATCACTGTGTCTGTGTCATACGGACAAGCAGAATAATCTGATTACATCACTCCCAACTCACTAAGACACCTAAACCTCTTCTAACTACTGGTAGGATTAAAAGCACTCAAGTGATTATACTAGTTTACTTGTATGTCTTTGTGCAAAATAAAATAAAACATTTCAAGCACTTATGATTGTTTTCTGACTACAAGTCAGCTCACTAAAAAGGCAAACATCAAATCAAACAAATAGCAGAGATTTACTTATGCACTTGACTATCATTGTTGTTACAAACATTCTGTAGATAAGAACTTTGTAGTTCCAGCCAAAGTTTGTTGTCAATTTTGGAGATAAATAGGAGAAATCTGGAACTACCACAGTGTTACTTCTAAAATTGCACATAAGACATTAATATGGCTAACGTGTCAGACTCTCTCCAGATAAACATGCTAAAGTATGTGCAATAGTTGTCTGCTGAGTGCGTCTTAAACCAAAGATTTCCTCCAAAGCTTATCTTGAAGCTTATCTGGATTATTTTTCCATCAATACAGTATCTAAGTTTTTTATAATATTCTCAGCTATGGCTATGGACTGTGGTGAAAGTTTTAGGTCAAATCCCAGAGGTGAGGTGTATTTTCACTATTATGTGTCAAACAAGACAGCACATTAAACTCTCCACTCATATAAACCCGATAATGTATTTATTTTTGGATAAGGTTTGTCAAAAATGTCTCTTTCTTCAACTTAAACAGGTTTTAGCTTAAAAACCTCAAAGACACATTCATATTTGTCACAACGCCGAAACCATTTGTCAGTAAATTGAACCTAAAGGCACTAATGTCTCAAGCTAAAAACACTCCACTCTAACCAGATGAATAAGATCAGAAGGGTTTGTTCCCTTTCCTCATCCCTCTGCGACCTTGGACAGTCCCCATAAGAGGGTTGTTCATTTGGAACACAGCCTCTCAATACCCAGCAGGCTTAAAGTCCTTGGATACAGCTAGGCAACCAAGCCATTGTTAGAAATACAAAAACTTCAGGCAGTTTTAAAAACAAGGAAATGGGAACAAAAACAAGGAACAAGCTACAGAGAAGGCTAACGTAATACAATCTTTGCTCACGGAAAATAAAATATCTCATGGATACTGTTCAATAGTGCCACTGAGTACCACTATAGGCCAATCTCACTCTATCCCGTTGAGTTTTCATTCCTTGTCTACTCAGGGCCTTTGGAATTATGCTCACCTTAGTCCCAGGGCCACTGAGTGTGTATATTATTGTGAAATTCCAGTGGATCTGCCATGCCATATATGGTCACACCGCATGCATGTGATGTACAAAAAATGTTTCACACAGTCCCTGGGAATCTTCGCAACAACCAGTTGTTAACAATTATACCCTTATAATCCAACAACGTTCTGTGTGCACATGCCTTTTATAACCACCAACATTCTTGTTCCAATTGAAAAATTTAGTGATGCACCAAAGTAAATACAAAGAGCTGAAACCCAAAATCAAAAGGTTTGATTTTTTTTTTTTCAAATGATTCATTTTGGAGGCAGTCATGATTGCACAGTTAAAAATTTAATCTACTGCTCAATTCGCACCCAGTCTGTACCAAACTGCTACTGTTTCCCCAAGAGCGCATCAACTCCCAGATATATCAATACAAATATCTTTCAAACGCATGAATTATTAAATCCTGATCATTTTTCGTGGGTTCTGAATTAGTGCAATATAAATTTGTGATCGTAGGCTCTGGTGTCTGCACGTAAAAGTCACTCATGGTCTGGTGGCTAAAATAAATGGTTTATCAATTCACAAGCTTAACTGAGTCAGGACCAGAATGAATGACATGATTAAACAGACCTGTCTGTGAAGCTGTAATAACTGACATAACGGCTGTCAAGCCTAACTATGAAATAAATGCTTTTAATATCTTTTTCACAAACAGAAAAGCTCAACTCATTTATATCAAACTCCAGTTTCTCTCGAGAGAAAAGGAAAACAATAACAAAGTCTTAAGATGGTGAGTGAGAGTGCAAATTATCCTTTAAGCTAGGTCATTTTCCACTACGAAAAATGGCTACATCTTTAATCTCTGTATATTGGTCGCTGGCCAGAGTTTATCTAGTATTGTTTGCTGAATGGATACTTAGCTTATGGATGTAAAATAATACGAAACCACACTGTAGACTTTGTACACACATTTGTAAAAAATTGTAAGTGCTGTACCATATATTAACTGAGAAAAACATTAACCCTTCAACACCCTCTCTTATATATGACTACTTCAGTCAGCCATACCAGAATGCCAGTTCTGTAAACAAAAATGCTGATGTTCAGATACTTCAACTAAGAATGACTGGACTGCTACAAGCTGACAGAAAGCCAATGGTAACTCAATGAATGTTTCAAGGTTTCTGATCAGGTGCAGAGATTGTAGGGTCAGGAATTGATGTCAACAGCCTGAATTCATGGACCCAGCCTGTCTAACGGGTCCATGCTAATGAAAATGGTGTACTGGTGTTAGAAACACCCTCTTGTCATACTTTGGACCCATTAATACTATTACTAATAGTATTAATACTATTGCTAATACTAATACTAATGCAATTGTACATAATTGCTTTAATGACACAGTCTATTTGAGCATTGTTGATGACCATATCCATCCCTTCTTACCCACTATTTATCCATTTTTAAATGTCTATAGTGGAATTCCCAGTCACTGGTTCTGACTCCAATAAAATAAATTTGTTAAGAGATTAAATATGAGAATTATAGCATTTAAGAAAAATCTGCAGAAATTGCATGATGTAATCCTATAAACATGGAGTTCAACCTCAAAGGAATACTTCCAACATCTTGTGGAATCCATGCCGTGTAGTACTGAGACAAAAGGAGTTTCACAAGCAAAAGGAGGAGCTACTCAGTGTTCCTAATATATTCGATGATCAGCATGCTAGCTTATACTTCATACTTCTCATTTAACCACTTGCTGGAAAAAAGTTAGCTTTTCTAAAGGCATTTTAAAAGGCATCCCTCAGCCTCAGTAATGATGATCAGTACAGCCATCTGACTGTTTGTTTATGATGTGCTTTTGTGAGCATGTGAAGTGTAACACACGTTCAGCCCCAGCATCCATTACCAACCTTTATGAATCCATTAGACCCCATTAAACACCTGCCACCCCTTGAACTCTACACTTCTGCTGTGCAGCTAATAAACTCTCTAGGGAGTACAACAGGAAATATAATCTCTCTCTTTCTTTCTCTCACACACATGCACAACTCTTGTGAGTTCACAGGAAGAATGCATACCAAATAATGGCAGATATTTCGATTATATTATATTCTCACAATCATATATAAACACAGTTTATTGCACAAATAAGGTTGCATTACCATCTGTTTCACTTGATTAAAGTAAGATGAGCATATTAGGTATAAAATCGCACAAATAAATATTGTTTGCCAGGTAAAGCCAGAGACTTTAAATCTAAATCAATCTAAATGACTGAGGATTGTCTGTTATTTCCTTTTCCTTTCTGATACTTTTTTTTATATTTCTTTATTTATTATGCTGGAGGGATACAAGGATGATAGCTGAATGTACAGGACAGAGAATTGTTAAAAAAAAAAACCTTTTTAAAACGTAGAATAAAGTGAATTGAGTCTACAGTATGTAGAGTATCCTGTCTAGTGGTGGGAACACTCAGCAAAGTGGCACTAATCACCAGAAATTGCTTGAGTTTTTTTTAAATACTTTAAAAAGCCAAAAGCAGTTTGGAATTAGTGATACAATGAAACAACAATTAACCACTTTGGCTACATTCACCTACGTCCATTGGGAGAAAAATGCAGAATAAACATTTCTGAAACCTTAAGGCATGCGGTTGTTTTTTATGCTTTGAGGTTTTGTGACCAAGTAACACTGAAAATATTGTAGTACTCTACTACAAAATAAACACATCTAGGTGCTCGGTTGGTGCAGCAGAAACTGGCCATGGGTTGTTTGGGTGGAGCAACATTATTACACGCTAAAGCACCACTGCAGGGACCCTGAATTGATTCCTGGTTGTGCCTTCCATCCAGGTTAGGCATTGCCTGCAGATAGACTGTGCCTGAGGAGAAGATCCAGGCTTAAAAGACTGACTAACAGTAAGCACATCTCATATTTCACAATTTTTTGCTAATATATTAAAATTCAGAAATTATCCAGTTACTAAAACATACAGAACTTAATCATCTTTGTTTGTTTCAAGCAAGGTTGTGTTAACTTCTTTTCATTCACAAAATCAACAAAACATTTCATTTGCACAAAACCTTTGCATATGACTGTCAGCTTCACACGAAGCAATATCTTTCTATTTCAACCAATTAGTCTACTACCACTAATACTATTATTTATAAAGTACACTAGACTGTGACTATCACCACCATGTCATGGAACTAAGCCAATAAAAACTGTCCTGCTGACCTTCTTACTTGTCCAGAAACCACATGAAATGGATAAGATTTCTTTTCTGTAGTCTTGCCTTGCTTCTCTATGACACAATATTGCTCTTTCATTCAGGACAGAATTAGCTTGAATTAAGGCAATCAAAGAAAGCAGTGTACTGTGGCTTTACACTAAGGATGCGTTGAGAGAGCATTAGGTGCAGATGCATTTTCAGCTTTCTATTAGCAGAGCTAATAACCCCTGACCAACTGACTTCTATTACGCTCCTATTACAGAGCAAAGTCTTCCCACAATTTTAACAAAAAATTATTCAGACCTCTCTCCATGGCTTCTTACTACTCATGAAAATAATGTATTTTTCCAGTTTGGCAGAAATGGTATGTTCTGAGAAATGGTAGATTCCACAAAAGGTCCTACCTGCAGAACCAGCTAGTGTATGATCAAAGATTTGTAAACACATTCCGTTCCGAGACTAAACTCCAGCAGACTCAAGTCATGTTTGTAATTCAGTCCATAGACAAAGATGTAGAGTGTGTGTCCTCCATGCTTGTGACCTGAGAATGAGGAGGGTGGGTGTGGGTGTGTACATGTGCTAGCCAGTTCTTCTCATCCATCCCCAGTCAGCCAGCTTTTGAATATGTACAGGCTGACTGGCAGTTCCTTACAGCTTGTTGAATTAATGAGCTGTCTGTTCAGCCTCCTCCAGTCTGGACTCTCACTGGGGGGCTGGAGGTCTCTTTCTGCTGGAGACACACAAGTTCTATCTCTATTGAAATGCACTGCCAAACAAAATCACACAATGCAAACAAATGTCCACAATATTATCTATCACCAGCACAGGGGCTGCAGTAGCATGGTGGTTAAGGCGCTGGACATGAAGTTCCAGGGTTTAAATCCTAACTCCTAACTAACAGTTTTAATCCAAACTGCCACAGTTGGATGCTTAAGCAAAGTCCTTAACCCACTATTGCTTTGAATTGTAAGACTGTTTGAGTTGTAAGTCGCCCTGGGTAAGGATGTAAATGTAAAATCTATCAAATAGAGAAAGGATAAGCCAGGTTGGTGGTTTTTCAGATCAGTAGGAGGTTCATAGCCATTGAAAAGTGTGTCCAGCAAAGGGGGTAGTGTAGTAAACAGAGTAGTACTAGGTGAAGGTGTCTGCTTTGTTGTTGAAACATGATTACATGCTTTGATACTACACTGTGGAGACAGCTACTAAAACACAGACAAGCTACAATTTATAAAAACCGTAGCTGTAGTACATTAAAGCACCACTAACTTAAGACACTACACTTCATTGATTCAGTCTAGAGATTCAGGACTTGAATCAACTTGTTCTGAGCTTAAACACTAATGTAGTTATAATATATCACAAATCACATTCCTTTAAAACGTTAAAATTTGAGACAGAGTGGTTAATATGTTAAATAGCTATAATACTCAGGCTAATAAGTTGTTTCAAGTATTTGCTTTCAGTTCTGTCCTTCAGATTGAACATTTTGTACAAAGTAATATCTAATAATGAGATAAATAAATAGTCACAAGAATTACCCCAATTCTCTACTAATACTTGATACTCAACTTGGAGTAGCACATCAAAGTCTCGAAACTCGACTCACATGCTAAACCCTGGAGACTTGACTCAGACTTGTACACCACATACTCAAGACCTGACTCAAATTCAAACACCAGTACATCAAGACAAGACTCACATAGCAGAGATATGAGAGTTAAGACTCAACTGTGACTCCCATACCTTGAGTCTCGTGACTTGAAGACTCAATTGGGTTTTTCCCAGCCTATTCCTCAAGTACTAAAATACTAAAATCTCAAGATTTGACATCTTACAGATGATAGACTCAAGCCTAGACTCACATGAAGGGTATAGTAAACATTTCTGACATTTATGACTTCAATTAATTCAACACCATCTGAAATAGGCCTACTGATAGTTTAGGTAAATCAGAAGCTTCCAAACCACCAACAGTTGCTAATCATAAAAAATCACTTTCAAAAGGGCATATGTAATATTTCTAAAATAGTTAATTGTTTAAGTTCAAAATAATAATGACCATAAATTGTAATATGATGAACTGTAACTAGACACATTAATCTCATTTACTTATCAATGTAAATATTTAATATAGACTTTTTAAATGGTCTGCCCATGGTTGTAGAACCGTAGCACTGAATGGTGTGCTGAGGTTTGGGGGCTGGGTGTGGAGAACCAGTGGCCAGTCATTAAAACAGGGTCAGATAGAGGTTAGAGCTCTTAGAAAGCTTTAGAAAAAGCCTCATGAGAATGTGCAAGTGTTTCTTCACTGATCATTTCGAACATTCCGCCATTTCAGCTTTGTCCCTCCCTGTCTCCACTGAGGCGGCTGCATAATTTACTGCCTAATCCCCCCTGATCTGAGGGTGTGAAGTCTGCCAAAAGGGCATTAGATAGTTGGGAATGACAGTACAAGAGATAAACATCTCATGTTTTTTTAAATGAATAATTCATTAGAGAGCCAACATTTAAAACTACTACCATCTGTATATTCTGAAATACTACTATAAGTTTTAAAATCAAGCCCATCATCAAGGAATGGCAAAACGTCCTCATCTGTCATTTGGATGAGAGATTCTAGTTACACCTGATGGCAAAAACCATGCAAAAGCCTTTCCATTGTAACAGACGGCTTTGTGTTATCTTGCGGTTTGTTTTCTTGCTCAGGGCAGATGACCTACACCCGAATTGTGCCTCAGAAATGCTTAAATTACATCCCACTATGAATCAGTAGATTCATATTATATATATCTCATGGGAAAATAATCACGTGTTCTCAGCAGTTTCGCAAAAACGTAACATATGGCATATGAGTGACGTCACTTCTCATTTACAGAACAACCTCTATTTTAAATCCTTTAATGCATACACAGGAGGACAAAACTGTGACACCATTACTGTAAGTGCTTCTATTTTGCCCTCAATGAGTCAATACATGTTTTTTCAATATCAAATATCATATTCATCAAATGAGAATAACAATTTGAGTTGGATCAATGAAAAAACCCTACATTTCAGACCTCATTAGTATTTGGTACGTTTCACTATTTGCTGTAATGCCAGTGTGCCCAAAACTTCTGATGATCCACATTATTTCATAGTGCTTTCAAAATATTACAAAAATGTTAATAAAAGACTGGCTTTCTGTCTTCATGTGCCCTGATAAATGTTTCATGGGATTTAGGTCAGGGGGCATACCGAACAATAATTCATTCTGAAATGTATGTATTTTTCAACTCAAAAGTGTTATGCTCAATATAACATTTGTAATAAAAATTTTGTGAAAACGCAGAACCATTTTTATTAGTGGTCTCAGACTTCTGGCCCACAACATGTGTCTATAAATGTCTATAATTTTAATGTCTATAATTGTTCATATTCACACAATGACAAATTTATTATTTCAGGTACCAAAGAAAAAAGAAAAAAGAAATAGTTTATGATGAACACAAACAACACAATGCATCAAGAAACATTATAATACCCTGGTCCCTGCAATGGATCACTCACCACCGGTAAAGGAAACACTGATTCTGGACACACACAAAGTACAACCTGGACTTTTAGGTGCCAGCAGACTGAGTGCAATTTTGATACACAACTGAAACCCTACTGTGAGGCAGAATATTAACCAAAGTGGTTCAGCAACAGAGTGTTTAGTTCCAATTATATGCTTTAGCTGCGTTTCAAAGATTCTTACAATCTTCCATCATCAAACGTCCTGATGACAAGCCACCTTGCACCCTTAAGTTCGGAGGCATGTTTTCTTAGCACCATCTTGCATGCAGGTGCTTCTTTGAACGCAAACCTGACATTCTGAAAAACTGTACTGTGAACTCACCGGTAAGTTTTTGACTCTGGATCTTTGTACCTCTATATCCCCCAATGGATAATCCCTTCCGAGACACACACCCATACCGTCTAAAGCATTTACACCCCCAGCTTACCCCATCCACCCCACCCTCTGCAGAGAGTCTGTCCTCAAACCTTTCTGTTGGGAAGTGTCACCCAATCACACAACTAATGCTGGAGGTGCATACACTGTTTAATCTCCGTAGTGACGTGTATGCATGTATCATACACACAAACATAACCGTTGCACAATAATGAGAGATTTATGGAGATGCAGCAGGCAGAATGAATTCCACACCTGTGAGCAGTCGTTTGTACATACTGGACTCTAGTTGATATACTGGACACTACTGTAAATGGTAAAGATAACCAGACACATTTTGAGAAAAAGGCAAGTATGACACTAACAATGCTATTAAACAGTTAAATGTCCATGTGTTTAACAATCCAGGCATTTAGTTCTTTTAAAATTCTCCCTTTCATGGATACAAAGACTGACCCCAATATTCAAAATAACCTGAACGAGGTAAAAAAAGAACCCCAGGGTAACTATAAAAGTATTGCAGAAATCTCTAGAATGTCAAAGTCTTTGATCGTGTACTTATTACAAAAACAAACTAAAAAAAACATGTGATAAAAAAGCATACACCAAAAAGAAAACCACCCAAGACCACAAGGTCTCTCAAAAAACTGCTGCATGATTTGAGTTTGCACAAAAACACCTGTGTAAAGTGTGGGCAACCCCACACAGCACATCACAGTGTTATACACAGCACAATTAAACCTACCTGAAATACATGTACACATATATAGAAATACCGAAGCACCAGCCACCAACCTGTCACCATTTTTCACAATTGTATAGAGATATTTTGCAGGTGAAGTCTTGATAGCTGTCCATGACCTGAAGCTTAAGAGCTGCTGCATGGTGCAATAAGAAAATTACTCTAAACAAGGGTGTGGACAAGAATGGAATGATCAGGTCAGAGGGCAGAATTTAACCCTGAGATCTTGTGAAAGGACCTCAAGAGGATTATTCTTGCAAGAATTTTTCCTATTAAACAAAATTGTTTGGTATTTCTGTTAAACTAGGTTTTGAAATTTAGTATATTTTTCAGATTGGGTGGTCAAAGATTGTCCAGTAAAGATTTTATGTTATTACTGTATGCAGAATTCTGGATAATTAAACAAGATTTGTAAGTGGTAACAAGTTTTTTTTTTTTTTACTGTAATCACAAGCATAATGCATTTGAATAATACCTGAATATAGACATATAACATATTAAATATAGACATGCAAAATGATAAAATATGAGAAGGTGTGCAATGTTAATATAGCAATTTTAAAATACAAAAAATAGAAGGTGAACTCTCACGGTTGTAACTCAAACAGTGTAACAGTTCATGATCAGATCCCTCCTGAGCATTTCAGACTTCAACAGGAAGAAAAAAAATGGAAGGATTCACAGGAAGGAAGATACAATGAGATCTGACACAATACAGGATGAGAAAGGAGTATATTACAGGAAGGTGATAAGAAGCCTGAAGCACAGGCTTAGAGACAAAAAAAAGTCTGAAGTGAAATAATCCAGTATTTATACATATGCAGATATTTCTGTGGTTTGGCAGCAATTCTTTCTATTTAAATGGATCAAATTATGGAATAAATTATTGTTATTAAGGGGAGCATCAAGACTTTTGAATTTGAAATACAATTCTCATACCAGAGCTCTGTTTACTCTGGCTTCTAATCCCAAGTCATGCAAAATCTTAATAGTATAATGGAGAAGAAATGGCATTCTGCTTACAAAGACATATATTTGACATTCAAATGTCCACTGGAAGGAACCAAAATCCCCACTGTTAAGTATCAAGGGGGATATGTGAAGTGTTAGTAAAACACTAGTTAGGAAACAACATAATAGACCTCATGAGATATCAGAACATTTAAAATGGACATCTGGCTCTGACATAAATTTACACCTGAACCATGGTTGGATCTTCCAGCAGGACAACGCTAGAAAACATACAATAGGGTCCAAAATCCGAGACCGCTACTGCAAACGCTTCTATTTCACATTTCCCATTTAATGTAAAAATGTTCAAACTTTCCATTTCCCATTTCATGTAAGAAGCATAATTTCGCCCCACAGGTCCAGAGACCAATCCCAGTCGCTGTCTGTGTGGTGTTTGCATGTTCTCCGGACACCCTGTAAACCATAATCCAAAGACATGACTTAGGTCAATCGGTGTCTCCAAGGTGTCCCAAGATGAGTGAGTATCTGTGCACTTGAACCCTGATGGATTTGTGATGGGCTTGCCTTGCACCCTGTGTTGATGGTTAGGCCACAATTGATTTTGATAGCCTTAAAAAACAACAGTATTACTGTCATTATGTGCAGAGGTCCTGTGTGCATCTTGTCCTCTACCCCAGCGAGTTTCGTAATAGCTCGGTAAAGCAGTTTCCTTAATTCAAATCAGCTAGATATCCCACAAGGCAAACATTACACATCTTTCACTGTCATTGTGAGGACCCAATAGCTTTTAAATGTTACACGCACAAAAACACAAGACAGGTGCTATTTGCATTGTTTTGACTGCAGCCAAGATCTACCGTAGGAAAGCCTCAGCTCTTTCCCACATAAAAGCCATCAACCTCTAAATGGTGAGATTACTAAGCAATTATGTCTGAAGTGGTTTAATTCTCTTCAAATCCACTGGTTTAACTGGATGCTTATGACAACCCAAAAGAGTTAGTAAATTATATACAGTATGTATGTATATATATATATACATGTGTGTGTGTGTGTGTGTGTGTGTGTGTGTGTGTGTGTATATATGTGGCTTGAATTGTGAGATTGTAAGATTTGTGTAAATGCTGTAAATCTCTCACACACAAATCATTTTAGACTTTTGATTTAAGCAACCACAGCTAGCCATAGATAGCTTTGACCAAAAAAAACTTTTAGCAAAAGTTCTCTCTCTTCTGAACTTTGGGTATTAGCAGCCTGTGCAGAACTTGAGTCTGATTTATTCGTGCATTCATATGCTCTTTCTTACTTTTAAGAGAGTATCAAATATAACAAACCTGATCCTTATGTTCCACTAACAGCAATTCTTACAATAGAACCATGACGATTACATAATACAATGCACAGCTGATGATTTATGCTGATTAAATGATTCGGCATCTTAGGCTGTGCCTCTAATTTTTTAGTGCCTTTTAATTACAGCAGCGTAATAGAAATGGTAACTGTGAGTAACTGCTGATCCTAAACGTAAATGTCTTGTGATTTACCTAAGCTAGGCAATACAGTACATCGAGCCTTTAGGTGTATGCTTAATATAATCAGTACAAACAGTTGCTATGCGTAGCTCTTTCTTCTGCATTGGCCTCTACGTAGGCTTTATGGGAAATGCTTTGGGGCAATTTCTATTAAAACAAATTCAAATGCCCTATCCAAACAAGTCCTGGTATAATTTTACAGCAGCTAATTGGTTATTTTATTCCTGCACAGACTGGGAACATCAGCATTTTTCTCCCTCTTGCAAATGAGAAAATTACAGACAGCCCTGTCTACTGTGTTTGAACAACCTCCCGATCCTAGGATAATTTAGTCCTTTCCAGTTGCACCTCTTCTTTAGTTTACAGACAGGTAATGCCTTAAAAAACAGCATTTTCAACCATTTCAGCCATATTATTAGTGTCCGGAGCTTTGTCTCTGAGAAGATGAGTAAAAAGTAAAACAATGATATCCCTCTGACAAACTAGTTCAATCCATAATGTTCTTTAGATTGCATACAGATGAGTGATCACCCGTTCCTTATAACACATATTAATTCTGTAATGATGCAAAACGCTGTATGACAGCATTGTCAGGTCCAAAAATGTTGAGTCAGCAGCATTTTACACAGACACATGATAGGCTGTGTCTGAGGGAAGATAGGTTGATGGGGATCAACCTTGTGCTGTAGCAATGACCCCCTGTGTATCCTGAGATGACTGGCTCAAAATCCATGGTGTACTTTAGCCTGTGTCCAATAAGTACCAAGAGAGGACCCAAGCTATTAATAACACAGGAAGAATGTCCTATATGTAATATACTTGGAAAGTGCATGCGATAGTATTACAGAAATGCTATTTCCCATCATTACATGCACATCATACGTCATGCACTTATTCAAATTACACCCATCATCTTCAGAAATTACATCCCTTCCATTTTCTAAATTAAATCACAGACTATTTATGCTTTCAAAAAGCAAACGTTTCAAACGTGCAGGAGCAGTGAGAGCTACCAAAGCTTTTCATTAAGCTTTCATATGCTCTCAAGGAAGCTTTTATAAATGCATGGTAGGTTCATCTTGCAGTAACCCTACTCACAAATCAGACTGTGAAAATATTGCACATCTCCCTCTGTAAGTACTCTATCTCAATGTCCATTGAAGTCTGATCAGTTGATGTTGGAGTGCACAAGAGTCTTGATAATGAAGGTTTGATATTTTGCTCTATTCCATCTTTTAAAAACAAAAGCACTTTTTTCCCTTTAAGTGGAAATTAAGTTTAAATCAATTGCCATTTGTTTTAGACACTAAAGCTATCCAGACCCTCCGCTTCCTTTCTATATCTAAATGTTTATGTTGTGGCCCAGACCCGCACTCCTAACAGGGTCATCTTCAGTGATGGTACCTGTACTGAAACCTAATTTAAAAGCCATATTTTCTCAACTTGTTTGTTTTACTGACAAAAGGGTGGGTCGCCTCTTTTGTCTTGAACCTCTCATGTTGGAGAGAATTTCCTTGCCAGCATCACAACTGACTGCTTTAGAAAAAAAACTCTGGTCTATGAAAAGCTGTTTTGAGATTATGTTCAAAAATGATAAGTTAAAATGTAAAAATTGGAAATTTAACTTGTGTGCAGGGCTAGGTACCAAAACTCAGTCTTGGTACTACTGTGTACCATAAAGTCTCAAACAAAACATTACTACTACTATACATAAATAAAAATCTACATAATGATCTCAACACATATTAAAAATAGCTTCACTACATTAAACAAGAACAGTTGCAGTTGTGCAATAATTTACACAGGGTGGTAGCTGCAAATCTGACTTGTCGTGAAACATGAACTTATTCTCCGGCAAAGAATTTAACTGCTTGAAGAACAGCTATACTTTGTCACTGCTGGCAGTGATGGCTAAACAGGTTGGCTTTACGGTTTACGGATCAGCTTACTTACACTGCAAAAACTATCTATTGTTAGTTCTTCTACAATTAAAACTAATGTGTATTGGCTAGATAGTTTGCTGTAATTACTATCTTAATAAAAGAACCATATTAACTAATGTATTTTGCTTTCATGTTGTCAAATCTGCTCATATTTCTTAATGAAAACTCTTAAAGCCTGAACTGTAAGCAGCTTATACTGTTCAGGCTTATCATTGCTGGTAAAACCTGTATCTGATTGCTTCAATAAAATACATATAATCATATATATATAATAATATATATATATATATAATATATATATCTATATAGTAGTTCCTGTATGGTCTTCCGCTATCAAAC
>JAUZST010082653.1:0-20380 GCA_034779995.1 Parotocinclus haroldoi | reverse complement strand
TCTCTCTCTCTCTCTCTCTCTCTCTCTCTCTCTCTCTTTCACACACACACACGCACACCTCCTCCAGACCGGCCTGATCGCGTATTACAGCCCGTCTGCCCTTGACAATGGGAGATGGGCCTCCTAATCCAATCAGGCCTGGAGCCATGACGGCTTAGAACTCAAACAGGGCCGCCACTTAGCAGCCAGTTAGTGGTCCAACTTACTAAAGGGGGGCGACTATCCACTACAGGAAGCTCCTCCAGCTCTTCTGATGTCCCGCGAGGATGGGCCTGTCTGCGGCCCATACAGATGCTAAATGGTCAGATGGGGGAGCTATGGAGGGACGTTCGCACACGTTCAGCGTATCCTCTCTGCTTTTCAAACAGCGTCGACCTCATTCAAAAATGGGACAAAAAAAAACCGTCCTTACATTTCCTATCACCTTTATTTCGCTGCAGAAACTACAAAGACGATGTCATGTTTGTCCGGTCAACTCTCAGAGCTGTAACATAAACATGAACCGTTTATAAACGATGTTCCTCTAATAGAGATCGGAAGGGATTTACTGCAGATGTTTCTGCCTCTACGGGGCGTAATATCATTAAACCAGGATTTTCAGTCCTAACAAGCCCATACTGAAGAGGGGTGATCTCCCTCCCCTCCCTCAGAACCATCAGAACCCCTCCCTCATCAACCAGCTCTACAGTACAGAGTTACGTTCACAAATACGACTTAAAACTTTACTGTACCAAAAACAAGCCTCGTGTTATAACCACGCCCACAAGCTCCGCCCACTCCCCTGAGCTCGGAGGCATCTAGGATGGACTGTCACCATGGAAACGGGGATTGTGCTCAGACCAATCAGGATTACAGATCTTTTTTTGGACCGAAGATCAAAAAAGGAGGATCCGGACTGCTATGAGGAACAAGTCCAAAAGCCAGGCTCTATCAGGGTACGGGGTCGGGTCCGGACCCTCGGTTAAAGGTCATTTACACGTCTGGGATGCAGCATTAATGCAGAAAAGTACACCGAGATTTTAGAGCGACATAAACTGCCTTTTAGGACGACCTCTTCTCCAGGGACGTCCCTGCATTTTTTAGCAAGCCAAATCGAAAAAGTTGGGACTGAAACATCTGAATCCCTTTTGATCATTTTCGAGATCTTCGCTCCTCAAAGCTTTTGTGCCGAATCAGGATTATAATCACCTGTATGAAATCCCACCGTTATTTCACATTTTAAAAATCGTTTTTAGCCCGAAATTGTGCCCGTCCCAACTCCTGGGATGCAGGAGCGGATGTTTATTAAGAACCCGAACGTTAAAAACATGAAACGTCCCAGGTTCGCCGTGCCTGCTGTGAAATGAAAGTCAAAGGAAATGTTGGAGAATCTTAATCCTGCCCTAATGCTCCTCACCGTCGTGATAAACAGACTTAGCACGTGATCGTAAGTTTAGCCGCTGGTGTGCACGTCCCGGCCCGACTTTCTCCCGACGACAACATCCTGTTCCAGATCGGCTCGGGTCCTTTTGATCCCCCTGCACCCCAGCCCCGCTCACCTCCTGCTCTAACCCCTAAACAACCACACGTGCTCACCCCCGCTGCTACTAGGCCACTTCAAAGTATGCTAATGGGCAACTCTCGTGGGCCCTGCCCACTCGCTCGTGTGAGTCTTTAAACTCAAGGCTGGGCTCAGCCCGCGGCATTTGTTGTTGTTTTTGGACGTCGTGAAGCTCCGAGGATCGCCCTAACATCCAGGTGGCCTCGCGTTCCGCCCGCATTATTGCAGAGGACCAGGAGAAGCAGCAGGATGCAGCACATTCCGGGTGAGTACCTCATCCCTGGAGCTCCACCAATCTTCCCCGGGGATCTGCCGTTTATTTACAGAGCTCTGTTTGAACCACGCAGATCCAAGATCCTGTGCTGATCCATACCAGCAAGGAACGATCAGGATGAACCTGGAATACTCAGAGCTGTGGAAATCCTTCCATGAGATTGGAACTGAGATGGTCATCACCAAGTCTGGAAGGTAACCGGCCTCAGGTCTCGGCAAACAGGTCTAAACCTGAGCAAGTCTGAGCCATAAAACTGAGCTTTTAAATTTTTTTTTAAGGACGAGGAACTTCATGAGCCTGGAGTTTAAACCCAGGTCCCGAGCAGTGGACGTTTACCTTCTGAACAATTTTATGAAATCACCTGACTGTATGGGGCTCGATCCTGAATCGAGTTCTGGCGTAAAAATAAAGATAATTTTATAATAATAATCACACGCTGTGGCTCTTAGATGAAAGATGACACAAATTTCGTGGTAATTATTGAGTGCAATCGTTTAAAACGTTCAGCTGCTCGAAATAAGTCTCGAATTGGCTTAGGGAGCCGTAAAGTACCGCACTAATCCTCCAAATTAAGGTTCTTGGTGTAAAAGACCCAAAAAGTAACTCTGTGCCTTTATTATGTAGTCATTTGTCCTGGTTTTTTATTTCGAAGATGAATTTTAATTTAACTTTGCTCTCACGTGGCAGTCTGGATTCTTTAAATTCATTTTGAACTCAGGTTTTGTCTTCATTCAGTCATTTTTTTTGTCATTTTTTTTTTGTTTTCGTGCACGTTTGGCGTTTAATCCATGTCTTTTTTTTCACTGCTCACAAAAATGATTTCGATTAATTAAAAACGAAATATCCTCCACTTTTTGTGAGCAGTATATTTAGATTTGGTACTTGCTATTTAGTTAGATTTTCTAAATTTTATTCCAGTGTGTGATTTGAGTGATTTTTTTTTTTCTTTTATTTAATTTTGTTTGTCATAAAGTATTTCAAACGAATGAAATCTCATTAATGTAGTTTTTAAATTTCATTTAAGTGAAGTAACCCGAAACATTCGAAAGGTTTATGTGTTGAACGGACAGTATTGGCAGTTTTTCTAAACGGGTTTTTACATGAAGTTCAATCAATTTGTGTAATAAAACTTCTCTTAATTAGTCTTAAAACATGTTAATAAGTAATACAATGGTATTATATTAATTACATAAATAAGACTTTTATCGTAAGGACGACGTCCAAGCGGTGATCGTCGACTGCTTGTGGATGGTTTTATTTAGTTATATAGTTTATAAATCTGTTTACTTTCCTCGGATGGGAGAAAAGTGATGAAATGATTGTCCGTGGTATTTCTCTCTTTAGGAGGATGTTCCCGTACTGTAACATCAGCGTGTCCGGTCTCCTGCCCTACGTTAAGTACGTCATCATGGTGGACATGATGCCGGTGGACGGTTCGAAGTACAAGGTGAGAAGAAACCGTTAGAGCCGCAGCGGAACCGTGCAGATCTTTCATCGATTAAACAGGAATGAAAGAATATCGGTCCTCCCGTGGAGCGCCAATCAGAGCAGATCATAAATATCAAAGGCCGTTATCACTTCCTGTTTTTCTTCCCCCCCCCGAATGCCATCCAGCAGGGCAATCAGGGTCTATAAGGGCCATCAGCGTCGTTTGCATAAACTCGACCCTCCCCAGCCGTGCGTTTTGGCCATTTGCCTCTCGCCTAGACCCCGATCCAGTCATGTTCGTGCCTAAAGAATAAAGCAGGTCTTTACAGATTATTCTCTCCCTGTGTACAGTGGAATAACGAGCAGTGGGAGGTCGCTGGAAAAGCAGAACCTCACCCCCCCTGCAGGACCTACATCCACCCCGATTCTCCGGCTCTGGGCAGCCACTGGATGAAGCAGTCCATCTCCTTCCTCAAGCTGAAGCTCACCAACAACCCTCTGGATCAGAGAGGCCACGTAAGGAGTTGTATTTATAATCGTTTCAACCTCCATCAGACTTTATCGGCTTCTGAGGGAGAGGGGGGATCATCCCCAAGTGGGTTAGGTACGAGGCCATGTCCCAGAATAAAATAGATTAAATTTACAATTTCCAAACAAATAAAAACCCTAACCCTATATATACACTATAAACTAAATTTGAAAAATACATTTGAAAAATATTTATTGTTTAGTATTTATTTAAGGCTTGCTTTTTATTTATTTGGTTCTTAATCTAGGTTTGTATTAAATATTTTAAAAATTTAGCATGGGTCTTTATGTAAGGGCTTATTTCTTAAATCCGTTTTTATTTCAGGTTTGTTTTTAATATTTATTTTAGCTAATATATTTCTTTAGTTTTGGTCTTGAACTTAAGTTTGGTCTTCATTACGTAGTAATTTTTTAAATTTCGGTTTTAAATTCGTGTCCTTTTTTAAAATTCAGTTCTTAATGTAGCTTGGCCTTTATGTAATTGTTTATTTTTAATTTCGGTTCAGGCTTTTAGTAGTACTGTGGTTTTTAATTTAGTTATTTTATATATATTTTATATATAGCTTTTGTCTTTCTGCAGCAGTTTGGTTTTTATTTTATTTTTTACATTTACTTAATTATTATTAATATATATATATTTAGGTTTGGCTTTTAGTTCAGTATTTTGAAATTATTTATAAAAATAATATATTTTTTATTTATATATATATATATATTTTTTTAGATCATCCTCCATTCCATGCATCGCTACCAGCCTCGCTTCCACGTGGTGCAGGCCGATGACCTTTACAGCGTGCGCTGGAGTGTCTTCCAGACCTTCACGTTTCCCGAAACGAGCTTCACTGCGGTCACGGTTTACCAGAACAGCAAGGTTAGTTCCGTCCATCTCACACACACACACACACACACACACACACACACCTCCATAATGTCCTTCTTACGTTCTGACCTCGTTCTCATTTCGTTCTGAAGATCACGAAGCTGAAGATCGACCACAACCCGTACGCCAAGGGCTTCAGAGAGGAGGGGACCCACGCGAAAAGGTGAGTGACGTTTCGGGTTTTTTTTTATCCGGGGCTAAGAATCTTTGCCCAGAACCTGCAGAAGAACCCGAGCTCATCCGACAGAACGCCTTGGCTTTTCGTTCTCTTGCAGGACCAGAGCTCAGAAAGGTCAGGCGTGCGCAGAAAGCTCGGCCAAGAAGCTTAAGACGACAGAAAACGAGCCAGAGTTCACGTGCTACTCAGGTGAGGGTCTCAGGTCATTATGCAGGGTTAGAAAGGTGTAGTTCCCAAATTATCAGCAGCAGCAGCAGCAGCACTGGCATTCATGCCCACTTCTCCATGTTCCTCGCTCACAGATGTGGCCAGGCTTCCGTATGACCCTCACAGAGAGGATTCGGAAACGATGCTGCTCCCTAAAGGCGTGTCGATGTCCCAGGACGACCACATGTCCCCCTGGGGAGGGGAGCAGGACCCCGGCCAAAGCCTGCACAACGAGGGCTCCATGGACTACAGCAACTCAGAGCAGCTCGTACCTGGACAGGCCAACTACCAACCACACAGGTAGAGTCGTATTCAGAACGGCATGGCACCTTTACACGTACCAACATCTGGCAGGGCTCGTACCCAGGTCTGTGTGTGTGTGGCAGATAGGTGCCCCCCCCCCCTTTTTTTAAGGGAAACGCCCCTGTTGCTTAGCGACGACTCGTACTGCACAAGTTAACCTAGGTAATTTTGGAAACGGCCCAGGATCTCGAGGTGTTGTCACTGAAACGATTTCTGGCCCGTTTCATTATTTATTCCCATTTCTGTTCCACGCAGGACTCATGATTTCGGGAGGGTGTCCTCGCCGGCCTGCGTAGACACCCAGTGTACCTGCCAGTCCCGATCTTCGGACATGGCCATGGTTCCAGAGGCAGAACGATCCAGACCCCTGGTCTCCGTAAGTGTGGAGTCTGCACATTGCAAAGCGCTGGACTTCACAAAAGCCAGGCCGGGACTCAGCACTCACCCTCTGTACGGGCATTACAACACAGAGCAACCCTTAGGCCACTGGAGCGGGCCGTTAGCGGGGCAGTACTCCAGCCCTGCTTACCCTCCACCACACCCACATGCTCTAATGTCAGAGCACGGCCTACATCCATCCGGTTACCATCACAGCAACGTGGCAGAGTGGAGTCAGTACTCTCTGTTCTCCTACTCCTGCTGAGGAACCGAGGACCGTGCCACAGCACCCTAAGAACTAGAGCGGGTCGAGTCCGAGCAACGGCACCAGCGAATAAGACTGTAGCCCTAAAACAAACTCTTTAGCGGCAGATTTGGCCAGAAAAGGTTCGATTTAAACCTGAGCCCAGAGGAGTGGGCGGGGCCGGCGGGCGTGGTTAACACGAGGCTTGTTGTAAGCGGCGTTTGTGAACGTAACTCTGTACGGTAGAGCTTGATAAAGGTTTGATAAACTAATCCCTTACCCACGTGGTCCTATCCGATACTGATCAATGACCGTTCTGAGGGAGGGGAGAGAGATCACCCCTCTACGGTTTAGGCTTCCTCCAGATTCTGAATCGTTTAACGATATTATGGTCTGTAGGGGGACAAATATCTACAGTAAATCCCTTTATTAGAGGAACTTCGTTTATAAACGTTTGTTGATCAGCTGGAGGGAGTTCCTCTGATCATCTTTCAAACGCTCAGCCTTTAAGCTAAGGGTTCCTAAGGAACCCTTAGATCCTAAAGGAGAGCTGAAGGTACGACCCACTTTTCGGTGAGCAATTGTTAAAAGGGATGCGGTTGCAAACCCCGCCCCCTTCATTTTTTTTTTTACCCAATGAGGTGCTTTTTCAGAGCTGCTGTTTTCTCTGGCCGGGGGTCGGGCCGCCCCTGAGCCTCGTGAAGCCAGGCAATAACCAGAATCCGGTGTTATTTCAACTATCGGTCGGATATTCTGAGAAACTGTCGTGGTGCAGCACGTCTGTGGTGAGGCGTGAAACCATTGCGAAACTAGCTGATGAGCGCAAGAAGCTCTCTGCAGATCAGAGCTGCTGTTCCTCACTCAACACGAGGCCAGAACGGAGCAACGAAGCGGCTGGGCGATACGATACGATACGATACGATGTATCGTTCACGCTCATCGGACGCTCTTAAAGGTTGCACCAAACAAGCTCTAAAGCTAGTGCTCGGGGTGTGATCTTTGCCGGACGACCACCTGGACCAGGACGCCGTTCGCGGCAGTTTGCATCATTAACCGCTCGCAGCGACCGGCCCAAACCGGTGCTGCTCACCTCAAGCAGCGTCGGAACGAGATCCTCAAAGAACGAGGGGCTCCCGTAAACTGGGAGCGACTTTTGTCTCAAAATCCATAACCTTTGTGAGCCACGCCCCCTCACCCCAACTTCGGCTCTGAAACGCTCCCCACAGACACAGTCCTAAATCAGGAGCGGTTTCTGGGGAGACCAAGTTAAAACGAATGCTTACGGATTCAGAACCGGTCTAAATGTGGAGGCGTCCCAATAAAAATTTTTTTTTCATACATCATAAGAGCTGGAAGGTTTTATTCGAGTCTTTCGCCAGGCGGTGCCAGCAGGCCGATGCCACGGCAGCTGGTCTTCACCCCAGCGTACATTTAAAAAGGGACAGAACAAAACGCAAGAAGTATGAAAAGTCCTGAAATGTCTTCTATCGTTATTAATAAGCTGTTTTTGCAAAGATAACACATGAACACAATAATATTAAGAGTTACTCCACAGCAAGGCCGATCACTGGTGCACTCCATGGCACGGGTTGCCAGATCCCGGGCATCTGACTTTTACTATACTTATTAGACTAGTCAAATTTGTTTCATTCTCATGTATATCACACAGGTCGGATAACGTTTAGGGATTTTCCTTGCGCACAATTTGGGACTGGCCTAAGATATTGGAAAAACGCTGCTTTGAGACGACGCTCCATTGTAAAAATGATACAAATGAAATGATAAATGTGACTAGACTTAAACATTTTCGAGTGTGGGAGCATCTTCAAGCAAGCAAACCACAATTAGGGCCAATATTTGTAGGAACTTTTGTAGAAAACAACCAAAAAAACAAACAAAAAAAAAACAAAACGAAAACGCTCACAATGAGCAGACCTGGCAACCAGGAGACTTGGGAACAGCCCTATGCACTATAAAAGTAAAGTCCGGCATTTGCTCCTTCGCTAAGATTTCCTCCGAGTTTTAATCCGTCTCTGTACAAAATATTTACGCTCGAGCGATCTTCCTCGTCTTTACTAATAAAAGCTCTCGTTCTGATGTACTTCCCGTTAAGAACCCAAATCTCACTCTCACAACCTGGAAAAAAAAGCTTCCTTTAGACCACGCTGCGTTTTCGGCGTCCTTGAGAAGTTTCTGTAGGTCGTCTTTTCTTAGCACTTCATTAAGGCGCTTTAATTAGGTTCCTCTCTCGGGGGACGCAGCCGCCGTAACGACCGCACTAATAATAATAATTAAAAAAAAAGTAGTCCTCCTTCCACTGAAACCCCCGTCTCCGCCTGACGGCGCCTGAGCGGCTCTGGGACTCGTTAAGGGCATAAGAAGGAACGCGACGCCGTTTAGAGAAGTACAATTTTATTTCCTCGCTCTGTACATGACGGGTCATACCAGCACGGAGGTTAAACGCACGGGGTGATAACAACACATGAATGAACACGAGAGGAAAGAAAAAGGCACACGTTTCCGTTCCTGAACTAAAGTTGAGAGCGTGCGGGGAGGTTTGTTATCGCCGATACTGTTCATTAAGGTCGTTAGAGTAACATTAACTGCACTGAAAGTGACGCCGGGAGAGAGGAGAGCTCGTTTACTACTTTAGTTACGACTTGTGAATCTTGGCAAAGAATAAAAAGCAAAGGCATGAAATTATTTCTTAAGGTCTTCTAGCTGGTGCAATTCCATAGCCCACCACTAGGGTGGACGTGTCCTGGTCTCAGCAGCACCTTCCCTAACGCAACAGCGACCCCTGGGATACTGAGGGTACATGCCCGCCCGCTCACACCCTGTTCAATTATCACCACAGGATGGCGCTGCTAAACACAGGGGAAAAAAAATTCCTGACTGAAATTCGTAAGCACCTTCGATTCGAACCCAGAGCCCCCGATTACGAAGCACTAAGAGTAACCTAGGCACCGGTTTGTTACTGTAAATACTGCTCGGTGACTAGAGCGACACCTGCAGGCGAATCTAAACAATCGCTTCCCTTCATAGCAAAAATGCTCCTTATAAAACACAAACAACGATTTTTTTTTTTTTTTTTAAAACAGTACTGGTAACTGGTAAAGGTCCTCCTTCACGCCCAACCGAAAACTGTTTATCTGTTTAGTTTCCGCATTTCAAGAATTTCCCTGTGGGATCAATAAAGTATCTGTCTAAAACAGGCTGACCAATCAGAGCTCTGTTGCCGGGCAGAACAGCTCATCCTGCTATTATCAGGGCACAAATGCAGCTTATATGACGGTTCTAGAGAATACATGGCAGGGTGTAGCTGCAAGCCCCTTCTAGTCTTTTTGTGCCCAAAATATAAACAACAGAGGAAAAAAAAAAAACCCTAAAGCTTCCTACAGTTTTTGCTCGTTACTTTTTGTCAGGGTGAAATTTCAGAGGATCAGGAAGACGCACTGGATCGAAGGTTCTACTAAATATTTCGTTAAAAAATTTTTTTTTAAAAATGCCGTACTCTGTAGGCCTTTGGTGAACATGGGACGAGAGGGAAGAAGCATTAATACGTCTAGTATAATCCAGAGCAGTGTAATTAGAAGCCGAGGCTGAACGGTACGGTTACAGACGAGAATCGCACTTCGAAAAAGAAAAGAAAAAAGGTAAAGCACAAAGACCACACCCAAAAGTATACCTCAGGACTGGCTGCGCCAGAGGAGGCGCTCACGAGCCAAACCTCGTCTCATCACTGAGCTTTTCCACCGACATGGTGCCAGGGCCGGTTCCTACTGCGGAACGGTTCCGGATCAAAATTCAGTCCCTCCTTACCAACACTAGGGGCTATTTATTATATTTACTGCAATGCAGGCGTTGGAATCCGGGTCTTACGAGCAAATCGATTAAAAAAAAATTATATGAGGAGTGACACAGTGAGAATAAATAGCCGAGAAACAAAACTGAGCGTACCGTTGTTTCGTTTTGCGAGTAACCTACGCTTTTACACGTACAAAACTCTACAACCACAACCCCCCCCCCCTCCCCCTAAATCCCCAGCACTGGCACTGTATAGGTGGAAAGCTAAACCGTTCTAAAATTAAAAGCCTCCTAGGTCACGATCGACAAATTACACTACACATGATATTTACAGATCTGGCATCATCTCCAATCTCCAATCCAAGCACACCAGTTTCACCGAGACTTGACGATAAATTAATCACTCTGTCCAGTCAGGGAACCCGAAAGGTCATTCAGAAACAGGACAGGAGGTCGTGGTAATGCGGTTACAAATTCCCTTTCTTTATTTGCGAGATTTTTTTTTTGTCAACCTCACAGAGTCTAAGGCGGATTTCCAAAGTTCCAGACGGTTGTTTTAAAAAAAACCCCAAAAAAACAAACAAAAAAAAAAACAAGCCAAGGCGGCGCCACGAAGCGAGCGGGCGGGCTAGGCATGGCGCTCGCGACTCGATCTTGGCACGAGGACAGACGGCCGACGGGCATGGAAACGACGGGACACGCAGGACGGACGGACGGACTGACTTTCCCTCCTGGAAAGTGATGAAGAACTATTCGAGTTTGAGCTGCGAGCAGTCAGAAGCCGCGACCGAGCCTCGAAGCGGGCAAGCGCGATTCCAGCGGGTTCGAAACGGGAGCGCCCACGGGTCATTCGCTATCGGCCGGATTTTGGGAATCCAGTATTTTCACGTGGGTGAACGGGAACATCCCTCGACGGCCGTTCACTTCGCCTTCCCACTGACCGCTGATGTTCATCCGCGTCACTTTCACAATGTCGCCCACCTGTGGGAACAGAGGGGGGAATAAAACAAAAATGTTACAAGCTCCACTCTGGCACGTTTCATCCCAAAATCACTTTAATAGGTACACCTGATCAGCTGTCCGTTACCGTACATGTCTAATCTATCGAAGACGGTCGTCGGTGAGCGTTTTGGAACCTGCTCACCCACTTGGGTTTCCACACACAGTAAGGGACATTCATCGTGGGCGAAACAACACGAATGTATACGCTACAAACACACTACAAACCGGGGAGGTACTGAAGAACGGAAGACTTTTTACTTCCGATTTTTGAATCTCCCCACGAAACTATTGCATAATTTTCCTTTACAAAAGGGGAAGTGGGTTGAAAGCAATTGAAATCATTTTAAAAGATTACATTTAGGCTACTCCAACCGTCAGACCCTCACATTTAACTCTCTATGCCTCGGACACGATCCACAATTAACTCAATTAAATCGATAAACTGATCAGAACGGCCACATCAGCCTTTACGTCTCCTTTAAATCACCTGTGAATCACCTTTTGTTTAGCGCATTACGTAAAGCTAGAATTCTTAAGTCAGACCACGAGAAACGTATCGCATCATTCCTCGACTCCTCGTTACTGCTCCTTACTCCTACATGCTGCCCATCCCTAAGCACGACAGATGCCACGACTGTCAGGGAAACCAGGGCACGACGTGCACGGCCTCAACAAAATTGGAATAGGAGATCGGAATAACGTTGGTCTGAAGGGTCTCGATTCCTGCAGCCTTATTCTGACGGTCGAGTCCATCCTTCATCCAACCATGTAATTCCCTGGCACACTTTAAACCCCCCGAATACCAGCAGAGCACTCTTAAACCGCACATACCACCCAATGTGTCAAACAGCCATGGCAACTCGGAGCCAATCGGACTGAACATTGCTTCCTAGTGGGCCAGGAAGATGATCACGTCAGGGCAAAGCGCACACGAGTGGGTCCAACGATGAAATGGCATGACTTTTAAAAAAAAAAAAAAAAGTTCAGATTGCTGTTTAAGTAGAAAAACGCGTTTATCCCAAACACAAACCAGAGTGTAGAATTCCAGAGCAGCTCACAGCACGTGGACTTATTTTAGCAGAGAACTCCGAGACAGCGCCGCTGAAGAAACCAGACGAAAATAGCTGCTCCACTTTTCAGCTCCGCTCTGAGCCATGACAAGCGCAGAACTTTTTCCACCTTCTTTCCACCCAAAAAAAAAAAAAAAAAAAAAAAAAAAAAGCGTTGCAGACTAGGAGCTACAGAACAGTCTCGACCATTCCCGGTTAAAAAGTTAGGCCGGTTTTCCAGCCGCCTGCCCTCAGACGAGCAGCGAGAGCGATTTATTACAAAAGCATGATGGCTTAATTCCACAATTATTTTTTATTTTTTACCAAGTGTGCGAAAAAAGCCCAACGGCACGTCTCGATGAATTCGTGTCGCTCCAGCTCGGAAACGGAAGAGCTGGAAATTGGCAGGTCGAACGACTTGCGGAATGGAATTCCAAACAGGCGACTAAGGCCTGAACTTCATGGTGCTGTAAAAGATCTGAAGACCTCAGGGTTCAAAATGGCGCGACAGCGACGAGATTAATTTAGAAAGCAACTCGCCAATCGTCCCAACGTACCGCAGACAAAGAGCAGCAGAGACTGCGTACGATTTAGGGACGACGAATGAGCCGAGGCGAAGCGCTACCCTTAACGGCTAGGGAGTCTCCATGGAGCAGATTAAAAAGAGATCACGACGACCATCATACTCAAAATTTTTTTCCCATTGCACCATGAACGCCAGTTCGGCTCAAAACTGGTTCAGAGTCTCGGTTTTCATCAGTTGATTAAATACAGAAATCAAAGTAGGAAGAGATTCGGCGCACGTAAACCTTAAAACGTTATTGAAGTGCCATATAACCATCATCCTACAGAACCCTTAAATGTGCCTTGTTTTTTTTTTTTTTTTTTTTTTTAAAAAGCAGCTGCATCCCCTACAAGATTTGAGAGAAATCAATTCCGGATGAACGTATTCTAATGTTCAGTTGAGTCAAGAGGACCAAAAAGCATCCTGTCACAGAGGGCTGCAGATCAGACCTGCATCGTCACCCCGAAACGACAAAAATACCTTCCACACCGGCGCTTTGGAGCAAAGAGCAGAAAAGCACAGAATGCAGACCAGAAACCACTTCCGATTCAATCTAACTGAGGGGGTTAAAATGTGGTCGCTGTCATCTTTCTGGCCGCAAGAGCTGCACTATAGGAGGAGGAGCGTGAACAAAACATTTCGGGTTCGAATTAGCAGCTGTGTAAGTACAAGAAATTACTCTGTACTTCACACAAACCACAGTCAGGATATTTTTTTTACGACTGCCCACCAAAATAATTTCAAGGCCCTCCCAAAAGGGACGTCCTAGTAACGCCTGCGATGAACAGGAAGCAGTCCAGGGTGTTTACAAAGTACAAAGCCTAAGTTAAGTGAGAGAGAAAGTAGGTTACATTGGTAGGTTAAAAAAATAAATAAATAAATTGCTACCAGGATTACGCTCTATGTAAACCAAAAATATTGAGACGGGACCAAGATGAATATGCACGAAATCAAACTCTCCCACTCTGAAATATTAACAAAGATAAAGATTTTAATCGTTTTCAACTCACTAATGACACAAGGTTTATCCTTACTGAAAGCAAGAACAGTCGACGCCCGACATTCAGGTAACGCAGTCCGACCCAAAGAACCGGCTCTGCCAGGAGCACGACTACCCAGAGTTTACATTTAGGAGACACCCTTATCGAGAGCGACTTCCAATTATTACGGTCTTACGATCCAAGCAGTTGTGGGTTAAGGGCCCAGCTCAGAGACTCAACCGTAGCAGAAGTGGGATCTGATGTTTACATTTATCATCTGAGCCACCCAACCTTTAGGGATTTTCCTTGGCACCGCTACCCAAGGTTTGCCCAGTTTGGGATTTTATACTAAAAACGATCTAAAACTGTAAATCAGATTTGAGAAGACGTTTCGAAATCTGAAACACACCTCAAGAGGATGAACATCCACGTAACGCTCGTTTACTTACTCGAAGGAAATAAAACAGCGTAACGAAAATCACCATTGAGATCGAGGTTGGAAAAAGTACAGGAAGAGGCACCTAAGGTTCTCAACACTGACACGATGATAGAGTTTGATTAAACTCCTATACTAAAGGCTAACAATAGCCTAACGAAACACTTAACCCAGCATAGAGAGAAAAAGATTTTAGAGCCCTATTTGTTCTAGATAGACTCACGCGGGTCCGGAGCCCAATCTAGAACCCTCTGGGCGCATGCATGCCCTGGACACAGCCAATCAAGCTGAGAGCTTAAGCATTAGAGGTCTGCTCCGAAACCTTCAAAGGCGTGTTTGTTTACTGCTAATACATAAAGCCACTAACATACATGACTTCTTGTTTTTTTTTTTTTTTGTGTAGGTCATCTATTTTGGCCTTTCAAATTTTACAGGGTTGGAATGTAGAGCAGGAACTCTGCAGCTCAACCATGCATCACGCCTATTCTCATTTTCGTACCTGCCGTGCGCGGTACAAATTGAACTCGGCGCGACTGGGGGATGCGGCCGTGCCCCTTTGGGATTTTGCTCAAAACATTAAGGGTTCGTACCATCTAACTTCGATTCAATAAGCAACAATTAAAAAAAAAAAAAAAAAAAAAAGTCTCGTTACAAAGCACCCACCTCCAGCGCCAAGGCGGTCTTGTCGTAGGCGCAGGGAACCCGCTTCTGAATGGCCCTGGCCATGACCGGGCCGTTCTGCATGGAGGGCAGGGGGTTGATGATGGCGCCCGGTGTGCCTGGGGGCAGAGGAGACGGCGTCTGAGGCTGGGCGTAGGCGTGCGCGGGCTCGGGGATGCCGTAGGTGTTGGAGTTGCGGGCGCCGTGACCGGGCTGGCCGGCGTGGGGCGACGGCCTGACCAGCTTTTCTACGTAGGGGACGGGTATCATGCCGACGCGCCCATCCTTGCTCTTGGCGCTCCACCACTGCTCCTCGGGCTTGTCCAGGATGATCAGGATCTCGCCCTTCTTGAAAGGAAGGTCCTCCGCGTCGCTGCCGGTGAAGTCGTAAAGAGTCCGCACGTACTCCAGATTCTCGTCGCCGGGCCCAACCGCAGGCTGAATGGGGCCGCCCGTCAGAGCCGCGTTGGGGTATCTAGTGAAACGTACAAGGCGCCACGGTCAGAGACTGATTTACATAACACAGCTTAGAACGAGTGCTGTCGCGATACTCAGAATTTCATTAAATACGTTTTAAGATAAACAAATACAGGGTGAGTCAAAAGTCACACCCTTTTATTTCAGAACGAAAAGGGAAAATGACATCTGAACACACCATCAGGTAAATGGGTGTCAGGAACGTGGCCGCCATCTTGGATCATGGATTTACCCAACACACCCACCCCAATCTGAAGGTGGTCACGCAAGATATCAAAGAAGATCAGAAATGCCTCAAAAATCAACAAGATTGGTACAAGGTTTGCAACATCTCGTGTGGTTCAAAAGTTATCAACGGATACATTCCAAAACTTTTGCTGCTCGCCACAGGTAGCCAAGGATGGAATCGACGATTTTGAGGTCTGGGGAACGCCCCTGCTGTGTCATAGCAACAAGAACCGACACCCAGACAGATCATCCATTTCACACAGCACTGTTACATCCCTCTTAGCCAAGCTCACAGAAACCGGGACTGTGGACGACAAGAAACTTAGCGATCGCCTGAATAAGCTCTGAAGACCAAGAACATTCAAAGGTGGTTCCAACAGCATTTGGGGAAAGTCCACGATCCCGTAACCCTGTACTATTTCGTTTATTATTCCGTCCAGTAACTGCACATGGACTATAAAAACTCTCACCGTGCTTTTTTTCCCCCTCCAGATCCCCAGGTCACATCCGTTCTACTCCGGATCAGTTTTAAAACGTTTAGGCGTTGCAGAAACGGGCCCTACAGCCCTCCTGCTGCGTTCCCTTCAATTAATTTAACGCTTATAGAATTAAAGGAAATACCCGTTTCGAGTTTCTCCCCTGATTTCCCCTGCCCTGTACTTCAGGAATTCCACCCCAGCTTCGCCCCACACGCCCTGCTGTTTAAACCTTGTCACAAACAATTAAGCAAAGCCACACACTTTCAGTTTCAAACCTTTTGTTTACAGCATCTAAGCTGCCCGAGGTGGTCTGGGTCCCTTTTAAGGCCGAGTCATGGTCTTTCTAAGGTTTCTTCCTCATAACCTATAGGTTTTTTCCATGCCACTGTCACCCTGTGCTTAATTTGGAATTTGAAATAGAACATTAAAACAATGTTCAACTGTAAAAAGCCTTATATTTGAAAATATATATTATAAGCAGTCTAATGCAGTCCAAAGCATCGACATCGTCCCATTTGGGTCCATTCGTTCATTCATTCTCTTACACTTAATCCACACAGGGTCGCAGGACTCTGGGCGCAAGGGCAGGAACGATCCTAGATGGGGCGTCAATCAATAGCAGGGTGCGCGCAGTGTCACACTATGGGCCACTTTAGAGACCCCAATTAACCTAATTGGTCTTTGGACTGTGAGAGGAAACTGGAGTACTCAGAGTAAACCCACGCAGGATTGCAGACGCCACTCCGCTCCACCCTGGGATTGAACCCGGGTCCTTCTCGCTGTGAGGCAGCGGTGCCACCCCACAGAGGCCCCTGTGCTGCCCCCCCATTTGGGTCCTGCAAGAACCCTGCATATTTTTTACAGACTTAAACTCTAAACCGGCTTCATTTGCATGGAAATGGGTCAAACCCACGCCCCTTCCACATTTTGAACCCCCAGCTGTGACCTACCTGAAGGCAGGCTCGATCAGGGTGGTCGTGTCCAGGTAATGGATCTTATAGAACTCCAGAAGAGCCGGCAGATTATCAAATTCCTGGTCCCCGATCTTGAACCTCTTGCTGGGCAGGGAGTTGATGATATAGTGGGAGACTTTGGAGTTCTCGGACACGGACAGGACATAATCCCCGGGGCAGGTGGACGAATCCCGGACCAGGAACATGCCGTGTCTCTGTCCCTGCAACCTGTTCTGGGTCTCCTGCCGGGACAGTGGTCCAAAGTACCAACTGTTACGGTCCGAGGAGTCGAACCGAGCCGAAGACATGACTGTGCCTCAATAAATACTACCCTAGTATACCAACACGCAATAAATTAGACCAAGCTCGTTTGATCCAACACCTGAACGAACGAATACGCATATATATGTATAGATGGATTTACTTATTTAAATTTACGGAACAACGAATATTGGGACCTCTGACCGCAACCTGACGTTTCACAGACAGGCTGCGACTGGTTTTATCCAACTTTGTTGCATTGCGACAGCGTAAAGAAAGCTTTGTGAGGCCCAAAACGACCCGTAAAAGCCGAAACTGGTGGGGAATCTCATTAAAGTTCCCCTTTCCGTTCCTCTTCCGTAAAAGCCGTTAGTTTACGAAACAATATAGCCTGTTAGCTTAGCTTTAACAGAGACAAACGCTCGCCATGGTAAAATAATAGCGGCTCTGCTCGAACCTACAGCACGACACCGAATCGTACGTCGATAAAGCCTCCATTTACAATCAATGCAAATGCCGAGCAGCACAAAAACGGAGCGTTTCTCTGCTTCCACTCCGGGTTCCCTCCGCTCGCTCAAACGCTTCACTAACAAAAAATGGCGGCCTGCGATGCAACACGTCCTCGGTTCAGACCAAAATCAAGCCACGGCTAAGTAAAAACTGGCCGTACATCCCTCCAACGGTGAGCTTTAAGGTACATCCAGGCGCTCACTCAGCCTAGAGACTCGGTAAAGTTGTGATAAGCTCAACTCTCCGAGGCGAAACCCGCTTCTTTCTGCCTCAGAAATTCGAGCCACCTCGGAGCTCGAGCGCCAGCTCTCTGAGGTAAAGAGCAAAAATGGCGCTTGGAGGGCGGGGCCGCGCTGCTCTCGCGCTCTTCGCAGTGTCACGGGAAAAATTGACAGCGCCAAATGCGGCCACGAAGGCCTAATACGCACGCGCAGTGCACGTTTAGCGAATTGGCACAAGTTGTTCATACACCTAAGCGGAGCAATAGGCGTAGAAGTGAAGTGAAACGGCAAATAGAATAGATTCTGCTATGCACTGTGTTGCCAAAAGTATTTGCTTACCCGCCTTGGCTCGGATATGAGCTGAAGTGACATCCCATTCCTAATCCATAGCGTTTAATATGACGTTGGTCCACCCTTTGCGTCTAGAACTGCGTCGACTCTTCTGGGAAAGCTGTTCACAAGGTTTAGGAGTGTGTTTATGGTGATTTCTGACTGTCCACAAGGTTTAGAAGTGTGTTTATGGGGAGGTCACATACCGATGTTGGACAAGAAGGCGTGGCTCTCAGTCTCAGCTCTCATTCATCCCAAAGCTGTTCTATCCGGTTGCGGTCTATCCTCCCCAGACTCTGCCATCCATGTCTTTATGGGCACTGGTGCACAGTCATGTTGGAAGAAGAAGGGGCCGGCTCCAAACTGGTCCCACAAAGTTGGGAGCATGGAATTGTCCAAAATGTCCAGAGAACGTTCTACACCACTGCGTCCGACGCTTTGCATTGCACTTGGTGATGTACGGCTTGGATGCAGCTGCTCGACCATGGAAACCATTCCATGAAGCTCTCCGAGCAATGTTCTTGAGCTAATCTGAAGGCCACATGAAGTTTGGAGGTCTGTAGTGATCGACCTTTTCGCACTGTGCGATTGAGTTGAGTTGCTGTGTGTTCCCAAACACTTCCAAGTTCTTATAAGACAGCTGACGGTCGACTGTGGAATATTTCGAAGCGAGGAAATTTCATGACTGGATTTGTTGCACAGGCATCCTATCCCAGTTCCACGCTGGAATTCACTGCGCTCCTGAGAGCGACCCGTTCTTTCACAAACGTTTGTAAAAAATAGTCCAGGTGCTTCATTTTTACCCCTGTGGCCATGGAAGTGATTGGAACACCTGATTCAGATCATTTGGATGGGTGAGCAAATGCTTTTGGCAATATAGAGTATATTCTTGAGTGAACGTCAAACAGATTTCACATCCGTAAACGTTTATTATTACATTGTTTTATATAATCCATGCACACATGAACATAAATAGATATTTACATCAGGTTGGTTCCTGCCCGGTTTGGTCCCTGGATCCCTGGTGGGAATCAAGGTTTAAATCCTGGTGGTGCTTTTCGGCTATAAGCATGGACTGGTGTCTTGTCCAAGGTAGTTTTACATCTTAGCAATGTAAATATCGGGCTAAGGTGCTGGACATCCAAGACCTTCTATTCTGTATATAATGCAACATAACGTCTACAACTTAGTGGCAAACTAAACTTCAAACGCGTGGAAGCACATGCCAGGAAAAGACCTTGTTTTTGACTTTTCAAAACTGAAAGCTCATAAGTGTCAGATTTACTGTAACGTCCTCCGTTCTGAATAACACATTTCCACTATGAGGAAAGATCCAAGAGCGTCCACTGAGTTCATATATTAATAACCCATATAAATAAAATAAAAAACACACCGGTGTTTTAGTAAGAATCCAATTGAATATAATTTCTTCTGAAGTACAAGACACAAGAAGCAGCCGATTTACAGAATCTAAACGTTCGGATAGAGCCTGCGTCCCAATCCGCATACCAGCGCACAAAATAGTGTGCCAACAACAGCACCGTTACCTTAAGTAGTCCACTTGTTAGGTTCCCTTCTTAGTGCCGCGGCATGCGGTTTGGAAGGTAGCCTAATGAAATGAACCCACACGAGTCATTGAAACCGTTGACTAGCATAACAGTGCCGTTTCGGGGATGGAGGTACCGGGACTGGATAATGACTGGAGGAGTCAAGCATTCCGTCAAAAAGTGGCCACACAAATGTAAGACTTTTGCGAAATATAACAATAAACGAACACTATAAAGGTTTAAGTTCACTTGGGAGCAAACCCGCTCCTCCTACCGACCATACTAACGCTAGAGCTACACCGGTTAGCCCAACATTCTAGACTGATTTAAATGTCAAGCGTATTTCACAAATTCTAAAATACAGCACGGATTTTACAGATTCAATTCTTCTTAGATATGTGATACGCGACCAAAAAGGAAACCTTAACAGCGTTGTGCGTGTTGTTTTTCAGCCTGATATCCTCAATCTGCTTATCAAACTGGATTAGTTAAGCCACGAGTAAATGGAGTACATGTATTAGAATTTGTTTAAATAAAAAGTCAAACCAAACAGCCACACAATGGCACGTTATTTATCAAGGTTTGTGTTGATAGAGCAAAACGTTCTGGAAGCTACTGAGCTCGAGCTGCATTTGTGTGACGAGAAAAGGTGAAACCGCCGAAAGTTGGATCGTCAAGGGACTGCGCATGCGTGGCGCACGTATTATTGAATCGTTAGAAAAGTTTAATACACCCACCAGGACATTAAAATATGTGACGTGACGTTCATTAGATTGATTTCAACATTTACATACACACACACACACACACACGTTGGATTACAATTTAAAATGTAAAAAAAAAGGTATCGCGGCTCTAATTTTTAACAAGCACCTCTTTTCTCAATTTGAATGACAATAAAATGTCGATAATTGT
>JAUZST010082642.1:0-20380 GCA_034779995.1 Parotocinclus haroldoi | reverse complement strand
ATACATACATACATACATACATACATACATACATACATATACACACACACACACACACACATATATATATATACACACACACACACACACACACACACACACATATATATATATATATATATATGTATATGTATATATATATATATGTGTGTGTATATGTATATATATATGTATGTGTGTGTATATGTGTATGTGTATATGTATACATAGTATATATAGCAAATGCTGTTTGTAAGTGCTGAAGAGGATGAATAGAACTAAAACTACTACTGCCTGCGAAGTAATGATAAATGTTACTCTCTCTGCTTCTCAGTCTCCATTTCCTGGTGATGATGAGGAAGAAGTGTTTGACAGCATAGTGAACGATGAAGTGCGCTATCCAAGGTTTCTGTCTCCAGAGTCGGTCTCTGTCATTCAGAAGGTAACCCTCTGTCTTCATAGCATCTTTAAATCCGACAAGCCAAAGCTTGTCATTTTGAAATGGATTATATGAAGCCATATTGTTTAGATCCTGTTTTTTCAACCATGTCTCTTAATGACAGCTCTGCTGTTTTTAGCATTTAATAACCCCAACCCTCAATTAATAAGGTTGCATTGGCAAGCTCCGTGGCAAGTATGTCAAATTTGTCATTGTAAGGAATGACCTCTCTGGCAGTTCCTCCTTGTACCATGGGCGTGCAGTGCATATATAGTGGGTACCCTGTTACACGTCTGAACAAACACCCCACACCTGCCAACGTGACCCGCACAGTAAATTTACCACAAACTTAAGCTTGACTTTATATTATCCGATGGATTTTGAAAAACATATATGTAGCACCTTCATCAACGTTCCCTGAAGGGTCCAGATCACTTTGGCCAAGCCCTTGTAGGAATAATAAGAAATCTGATTGGTCAGGTTCGCTGTCTGTTTGTTAATAACCTAGCATTAGCAAAACTCTTCAAAACGTCGTCAGAAGGGGTACACAATCACATAGACAGAGGACAATCTGATGAGTGCTTTTGATTGGTTAGTACCACACTCAGAGGAGTCCTGTAACAAGCAAGAAAACACAGACTAGCGTTTTTAATTGGATGTTTTTGATTTATTACATTAAATATATATGGAATATTTTACATACACCTCCTTTGTTACCCCTTCAGAAGAGTTGGGACTGCATGCCATTGCCTTGTACTGCATAATAGTTTTGGAAAATGCATGTCTTTTGGTAATGCTTCCTTATTCTTCTCATAGCTGCTGCAGAAAAACCCAGAAAAAAGGCTGGGTGCTGGAGAGCAGGATGCTAACGAAGTGAAACTGCACAGATTTTTTCAGGTAACTGCTGTACTTCCTGTTTCCTCATGAAGGCTTTAAGTTTGATTGAGAGCTGTTAGGTTAATTGCCATCTTATGTGCAATAACTTGTATTATTGGGCATGAAGTATTTGGCCACAACATGAACCATTGTTGAAAATGGAACCGAATATCCAGCAAAGTCATTCTGACACTGTAGGTTTGTTTTCAAGAGAATTGCTAATCTGGCTGAGACATTATGTCCAGATAAACTGATTTAACTTTTGGGTTTTCCATGATGTCAGTTTACAAATAAAAGGTGAATAAATTCTGCTTTGAACCTGCTGGAACTTTTTCTTTCTTAGAGCTTCGTTTCGATGGAGCTGTATTTGTTGCCAAACTGTGCATCAGATTGGTTCCTGTTCCACACTGCATGCACACACTGCACTGTAGTCTATTCTACCTGGCTATGCAAAAAAAAAAAAAAAAAACCGTCAGCTTAGCTATGTGCTACTTCAGAGTGATGGACATTCTCGATCATTTCAGCTTGCACATCTTTAAAACAACAATTAAGATAATACCTTAACCACACTTCTCACATTACTACTGACGCTGCTAAACGAATTTGTTTCTATTCACACTGCTGTGTATGATGCGCCTTTAAATAGTACCTAATGAGTTTGCTATGAAGGCAAGAGACGAAGCTAGCGATTTTTAAAAAAAATTTTGTTTGTTGTTCTTTAAAAGTGCATTCCTTTTCGTAGATTGTATTCGTAGAGCCGCTTGTCCTTGTTCCCCCCTTTGTGACAGCGGTTTGTTTTTGATCATGTACAGGGAGTGGACTGGGAAGCCTTGCTTGCCAAGCGGATGAAGCCCCCTCTCCTGCCGACCATCAAAACCCCGGAGGACGTGAGCAACTTCGACGAGGAGTTTACGCGTCTCAAGCCTGTACTTACACCTCCGCAGACTCCCTACTTCCTCACAGCAGAACAGCAGCAGATCTTCTCCGATTTTGACTTCACCTCCCTGCACTGATGGCTTCAAACGTGAAAGACGAGCACTAATGACATGTCGAGTTCAAGTCCCCAGTTCTGTCTGTGCTGCCTTCCTTCTCTTTTCTGTCTCTACCTATGCAGTTGCACCAAGCGAAGCTGGCTCACTGTCACTGGCTGTTTGCTTCAGTGCCACAACAGCACTACTTTGAGTTTCCTCCAGTCGTGCCCCCTGCTGAACAGAGAAGGCAACGGATGCAGTAATTGCAATGAAGAATGTCAAAAGAGGATCCGTCATCACTGTGAGCTTTTATCTGTTCAAAGGCTTTATGGCTGCCTGGTATTAGCAAAACTACCATGCTGAATGTAGGTGTTCTCTCATAGCCTATATATTCTTGCACTGTCTGCACAGTTAAGGGACTTTTTAAACACCTGTAGCCTATGCTTGAAAATGCGCGTTCTAAATAATAACGAGTCTAAGGGCGGTTATTGATACGAGTAGACATTTGTCCAAAACGTTCTTAGTTCAGGCATAAAATAACCTCTGTATTACCATTTAATACGGAGAGGCCTAGAGTCGAGTCTGAACCATGAAGTCTAGTGGAAAACGTCTATAGCTGTAGTCTCACATGACTCATTCGAAAACATTTATTGTTAAATATGTACTGCTCACAAAAATTAGGGGATATTTCTTTTTATATTTATCCTGAGCAGTGTGAACATTTGAACTCGTTTAAAATACCGATCGACCAAATTCACTAATTGCCCTTAGACCTCCATGAGCGAGTTTTTCTTCTTTACAGAAAAAGGGAAAGGTGCTCCGTATGCGCCATGTTCCGTATGTGGTGGACCAGTTAAAAATATCTGAAGTGTCCCGTTGACCGTTATGAAGTACAGATGTTCGGTGTTTCCGTCATGTAGTTAAAATTCCAAGTCTTCCAACTTCGAGCCGATGCATCAAAGTTCAACCTATAATGTACGTAACCAGATGGATCTTTTACATTTAACATTTATAATCGAATCAGTCACTGTATTGTAAATGCACCTTATTAAGATGGAAAGCACATCCTGGATTGATTTCTTCTCTTTAAACCCTGTAACAGTAACTAACTGACGATCATCATACAGGTTGCAAATCTAGAGTTCCCAACGTGGAACTGAGATGCATCCTGCACAACCTACACCTTGTTAATGTACGTGATCACTTTCCGAACGCAGGAAGCGTTTATTTATTACTTGCGGCTTGGCAGAGGAATTATTCTACCATGCCAGTCTATCGCCTTATTCAAAACCTTGTGTGCACAAACACATTTTTGATCTTTTTTTTCCCAGCTTCCATTACATTACTCTTAATGATGCATGCCCTGCAACTGGTGCTTCCGATTGATGTTTGCTTTTCCAAAAGATCCAGAAGCTTAGAATTTACACGCGAGAGCTACAAATGTTGTTTTATCCCGCCTTTCTGCTGTCTCTTTGTCAAAAATGTGCACGTGTGCACAAGGGTTTGGACAGGTAGAAATATCTTATTTTTTCTTTAGTCTTTTGTTACATTGCTCTCGACAGGAATAGTGCTGAAGTCGGAGCTTCAGATTAACATTGCCTCACTTTAGAAAGATCCAGAAGCTTCCGTTTATTTATTATTATAAAAACATAGAAAAAACGCTGTCTGGATGACCGAGGCAAGTCACTCCACCCTGCCTGTCATGCCTGTCTGTTTCGAGCCCTCTGTGTACTGGATGCTTCTGATAGCCGTGCTGTATACTTCTCACAAACATTAGGGGAGAGTTCATACGTTTTTGTGAGCGGTATATAAAGGTACAGTAAGTGACGAGGAGCGTGGTTGGTGCAGTGGCAATTCACTTGCCCACTGCTGTGGTGATCCAGGTTCACATCCCAGTAGTGCCTTCTGTTTGGGATGATTGGCCATGCCTGAAGGGAGGCCATGCAGGGGATCGTACCTCGTGCTGCAGCAGTGGCATCCCTACGTCCCATCCCATACCTACGTATGCCCGTGTGCTGTGTTTTTAGGGCATGGGCAGCAATTTTAGATGTTTTTTTTTTTTTCTTTTCAGAAGTAATGGTCTGCATGCACACTGATCAAGAAAGGTATTTTCACAAACATAATTCTTCAAAAGCACTCCAAAGCCATGACCCTCTAACATTTTGGACCTTTAACCATTTGAAACTTGATGTTCTGTGTATTAACTCAACATTGTACATAAAGCGTTACATAGAGCCACATGCGAAATTTAAACCGCGAGTGTCCGTGGCACAAAAAGGAGAGCACTGTAATAACACTGTACTTCAAACTAAAGATTCGATGTAAGGTTTGTCTAGATTTGCATTCCATTTTTGTTGTAGACGGTCGCGACGCTGCGCAACGAAGCGACGGTTTTACTGAGAAGTGATACTGTGAGCAAAAATACCGAAGTATTTATACATGCCAAATGAAGGAGGAAAAAGAAGATATAATGCAAGGTGATGAATGTATTTTCACAAATAAAATACACTACGACCATTTGTTCGGTTTATTGAACGCTGCTTCAAGAGATCTAGGTACATCGTTTCGTGTCACAAAAACTTTGCATAAACAACTCTTCTCAAACTGCGCAGGCCTATTCAAATTCAGAACATGCTGTGAAATGGTCAAGTGCAATTTCACTGGAAGTCGTGTCGAAAAGAGAAATCATTATTGCTTATTCGTTTAAGATTTTAGAAATTCTGTATTGCAAAGAACGACATTCGTCCGATTTTGACCTGAAAGTGCAGGCCATTAAACGAACCATCGTTTAGATTCTGTACAGTACAAAATTGGTTAAGAACAGTCAAAAACAGCTGGGAACCATAATTATTAATTTCACCTGAAAGTGAAGTTAGCACTGCAGTCTCTCCTGTATTGTTAATTTATCTCCTAACCTGGCTGTTTTTTGTTCCTCTAGGCCTGCCCTGATTGGCCGCTGTTAGGGAAAAAGCGAGACTTTCCACTAAGATTTATGAAAGGTTAGTGTGTTAATGCAAACAAAACTGCACAAGCTGGTTACTGACAGTTTGTTTAGCAGGTTTAGCTTCATGGATAACTGCTATGAGAAGGATACAAACTACAGGGCAATATATTCATTGATAATACAGTCAGAAATTACAGGTTCAAAGTTCAAGATTATACAGATGGGGTTTACTGTCACCAGGACCACAAAAATCTGGAGTAAACCTGAATTTATTGTGTTCAGCTTCACACTGGTTATAATAATCTCACGTTTTTATTCACAAAGCAAAGCTTTTTTATAAAAATGTGCTGGCCGGTGTTACTAGAAGCCGTCTCTCTTGTTGCTTGTCATAATTTTGCAGTGTCATAGTCTAATTTTAGCAGTTTACTGCCATCCAGAATGGGATTTGTGGGTAAAGCTGTGCATTATCCTAACGTGTGCTCAGTGGAGAAGTGCTTTAGGCAGACCTGGGGATTTGAGTCTCTTGAATATTGGAGGCTCTAATTGACTGACTCGACTTGAACTCGCATGAAGCGACTCATGAATATCTGGACTCAGCATCGCTTATTATAAAGAATGTTGCAATTAAAAGCTAATTTATTGCCATTATGTTATTTTAAACTGTTCAGAATGCTGACACCGGTGTAAGGACATGGTGGGGAAAATCACCATGAATCAGACCAGCACCGCTCCGACTCGAGCCTTGACATGCACACGGGTTTAGCTTTTACTTCAGAGCTTTGCTATTTTTCAGTAGTCAGGTATTCAGTACCTTGGGTTAGGTTTACAATTCAATGGGCGAAGTATGCTGCTCTTATCCCGCTCTGTGGGATCATGGATTACTTCGATATAGAGTATTTTATACACTGTACAATAAAGTTACAACCACTCGTACAGAGTGGCCCAAACGAGACCATTACAAACCACTTAATTTCCATCAGTACAAACTATTCTGATGGCATTATTAGAAAAACGTTTCTGTAATTTACCCTGTTTTGTAACAGTTATAAAGTGATGCAGTGCTTTATAACATCTGCCTTTTCACAGAAGCTCCTTTAAGGGACAGCAAGACTTTTTTTAACTTCCCATTTTAGGGAAGTTGTCACAAATGGCTGGCCATTTTAGTGAACCATTAACAAATCAATAAAGTCTTTAAAACTAAACACCAGCGGGACCATCTGTGCGCACCAAATTTTATGCTTGATTTTTCCAGGTATTCTTTCAAACATTTATTCGTTTGTGTGTTTTTAATCTGTGAATTAATTGATATGGAAGTAAATGGTGGCTGTTGGGCTGCTGGTGCTCAAACTGAACGCATCCAATTATAACACCGAGGTGAACCAACTGCATTTTGGATTATTTCCCTATTTATATTGTCGGTAAAGCCATTGTAAAAGACGTTTAAATTTAGGCTGCCCCATATTTACGTGTCTGGAGCGATAGTGTCCAGGAACACACTTTCAGTTCGTGTCTTCGTTTCACCAAACTCTCTTTGTTTACTCTGCTCTCTGGCCCAGCCAGACACGAGTTAAATATCTCGAATTTCTTTTTGCAACCAAACTGTTATTGCATCACCACTCATTCATACTCTTGATGTTTGGCCCTGTATTGCATTTAGCCTATTCCAGCTAGAAAATGGGCCTTTAAATTTAAACGCACTTTTAAAATTAAAGGTCAAGTTTATATTTAGAACATTTAGCAGACGCCTTTATCCCGAGCAACTTGCAACAGTGTACAATTCAAACAATGAATTGTCAACTCCAGGCGTTGGCGCCTTCCTATTAGACAAAAGAGATCGTCAAGTCTTGACGTTTAATGCGAAAACAAAAGAAGCAAACAAAAAAGTGCTCTGGTGTTGCTGATCTACTGTACTGTGAAAAAGTATTGAGTTCAACATTAGATTTGTTGTTTTAGCAATGGTATAATGACCACGTATAACATCACTCCATAATACTCTTCCCCTAATCTTTATTCCAAACCTTGTGAACTTTAGCAGCTTTTAGCCTTTTCAGCCTGTGCACCCCCCCCCCTCCCCCTCCAAAAAAAAGTGTGTCCTTGTCTGCTACCCTCCCAAAAAGATCGTTCTTAAACAAGCTACTTTGGACTGCGAAGTCCACAAAAGTTGGGGGATGTTTCAAAATGAATATGAAGCAATTTAAAAAAAAGAATTTAATATGATTTCATTAAACAAGATCGTAACAACAAATGCAACTGGCAACCCAGATGACAAGATCCAAGTGTAACGGGAGGTCACACTAAATACATTGCTCGCAAAATTCAGATGTGTCATTATGGGATATTTCATCCCCTGATTTTGTGAACAGAATACTTGCCACTGTAGCCTGTTTTTTTTTTTTTCTTTTTCTTAAAAGAATATGTAGTTTTTAATACTACATACAAAGTTCCTATATTGTGTTTGAACAGACTGCGAGACGATTATGTGGTCATTAAACCATTGCTAAAACGGAGGCATGTCTAATCTAATGGTGGCCTAAGATTTTTGCACATTACATACAAGACCAAATAAAACCCTTAACCCACAATTGCTTGGATTGTGAGACTATTAATTGTAAGTTGGTACAGGATACAGCGTTCAGATTTCAAACGGGGACGAATTTACATGTTAATTGTAATTAATTGTAAATGCTTCTTAATCAAGATGCATCAAATGATCAGAGTTTGAGATAAACTCGTCTCTTGTTGCCTGCGTTAGTTACATCGTTCAAGTGCAACAACTGATCATCCTAACTGGAAAATAGGCCTTTCGATCAGGTCAGCCTTTGTATGGGATACCATGATATAAAGTACATCTAATCCATGCACGTAAGGATCACTTTAGAGGAAGGATGAACAGTGAGTAAAAAAAATAGTAATAGAAACTGCATTTATACCCAGGACAATCGTAACTACTTGGCTAGGTTACCTTTAATGGTTTCATGCTATATTGTAGATATGCTTTAACTGGGATCACATCTCTGTCTGAAGTACACCTGTTCCCACGCCACCGGCCCCCACACGCAGAAGAAGCTCCACAGGTTGTGTAAAATCCCGCGGTCGAACGGGTTCTCGTCAGCGCCGCAGTGCTTGAGGTAGGAGATGCGATGGCGTGACATGAACTCCCACGTAGTGGTGTTCTGAGACACCAGGTAGAGGTGAGAGCCCAGGAGCAGCAGCACTATGAGTGCCAGCAGAGTCAACACGCTTCCTGTCGCCAGCAGCACACCGTTCATTTTCAACCACAGCTGCCACGTCACAGCGTGACTGAAGCCTGACCTGAACGTAGGAGAGACGGGTACGTTAGAGGCGCACTGAACATGGTGCTGTTGAACACTAAAAATGTGTTAAACCGTGCACTTTTTGACAGTCCACAAAAGCTTCCACAAAAAGGTACACAAAAGTTAGGGGATGTTTCAAAATGAGTATGAAGCGACTGAAAAAAGAATGTAATTTTATTTCATTAAACAAGATCATCACAAATGAAAAGTCAAAGAAAGTTGTTTGATTGGGCAAATGAGATGCCAACTCGGTTATCGTGTTCGAGTAACGTGAGATATTCATGGGGACGAACAGAAGCAGGTTAAACTGGACCAGAGTGCCCCCACCTTGACTGTTCAGTAGGGTGTAGGGTCACCCCAGACTGCCGAAACACACCGACAGTGATGGGGCATGGACAGGATCAGATTATCCAGCAGGTCACGTTGGATCCTCTTCGTATTCATTTAGAAATATCCCCTCATTTTTGTGAGCAGCGTATCAATCAGATCACTCAACGTTCATATAATGCGTTCTGAGAAATTGTGCCTCATGCATAACTGACATCCGTACACCAAGTTAAACTTGCTTATCTACAGGTAGGCACTGTTTTACGTCCATCTGATGAATGCCTGCTCGTTTAAACGTTCGAGGTCTTAACGATTACAATAGGAAACAAAAATGACAGACACTGATTACAAGCAAACCTTGTACAGAACAGAGAAGTTTTTATCAAGTTTAATAAAAAAAAAAAAAATCAGATTAGACTTTTACTGCATTGTACTGTACTGCATTTTTATACTGTGTTTTAATTGATATTATTGTTTTAAATAAAACACTGACTTTGTTAACATCTGGTCACAGAATGTAATGAGGACATTATGTACTGCCTATTACAAACAAGTTATACTGTAGTGTCTTGGTATTGACTAACTAGCAAAGATACTGTTCATACACGCTACTGCTGTCACACAACAACATACAACCCTATTTTATATAGTGCGTCTGTCAACGTAATTCAGGTATGTGGTGTTTCACATCCAGCCGATAAACCTCCGTTAACTTTAACATCCAAGGTCTTAATAATCGGTCTTATATTCATCTAATACATGTCTGAATGACAGAAAACGAATCAAAGGCAATCACAGCTGTGAAAGGCGCAATAAAATGAGGCATCATTCTTCTTATCTTTTCGGTTTTAAGTTTTAGAAATGTTACAAAAGAACCTTACTGTGTAGTAATCTACAAATTTTTCATATTGTGTAGGTACTATTTATTTACGCAATCTTAGATTTTATTATTTTATAAAAATAAATCATATTTTATCATCAATATAACAGTACGTGCAAAGTATTTCTGACTCTAATAATCTTCAGTCAATGGTATGTTTACTTTAAATGGGTTCTAGTCTAATAAACTTAAGCGTTAAGAGTAAACCACCACGGACGCATTTTTGGTGTCAGAGGCCGTCCAAATGGACGTAACGTGGTGCATACCTGTACCGTATTACTTTCTCTTTTCTTCAGTTACGTGATCATTCATTGACCACTGTTCCAATAGATCTACTTTAGGGACTATACTGGACTATAATGTGTGGGTGGGTACTGTGGTAGCCTAGCGGTTAAGGTACCGGACTCTGGACCAGAAGGTCCAGGGTTCAAACTCCTCCTCTGCCAAGCTGCCACAGTTGGGTCCTTAAGCCACACCCTTAACCCACAATTGCTTGGATTGTAAGACTGTATCACTTGTGAGTCGCTTTGGATAAGGGCGCCTGCTAAATACCGTAAATGTAAATGGGTGATGCAATACTTACCAGGTCATGTGTAACCCCCAAAGCAGAACAATGAACTGTACTGCCAAGTAAAGCACGAACCAGCGATGATTCCTTTCACCAACACAGTTCTCTATCCACGGGCAGTGATGATCATAGCGCCGCACGCAATGCTGACACGCCTGGCAGTGTTTGGATCTCATTGGTTGCTGAAAAGAGGTCATGTTTATGTACTGACAGGTAGATATTAGGCAGATACGAGCTAACCTTACTGGTCAGAAATGCCATGAATTCATTCTGCACTTATTCAGAATTTAGAGGGGCACAGCTGTGCCTCTTTGCTTATCAATCAGTCTTGGGGGCACAACGGTACATAATGCTTTAGCATCCTGCTCAATGGCTAACGCTTTGTCAAAGCCAGTTTCTTCCGGGTTTTCCTTCATGGAGTAATGTATAAGGTAATTAATAGATTTCTCTATCTATAGTGCTCACCAAAATATGGGGATATTTGGGTATTTTTCATCCCCAACTTCCAATGTTTGAAAAATTAAGAACAAACTCATTTTTATTAAAACTCCATGTAAAAAAACAGACAAAAATGACAAAGCGTTTCAAGCCCTGAGAAGGGTGCTGGAGCATTATTTGAAATGTAGAACCTGAAGTTCTGCTCAGCAGTCCAAGTTAGAATTGACATTTTATCCCACAGTGGGACCTGAGTAATGTACCCAAGTACTGTGGCTATGACGATGCCGCTGCAGCATGCTACAGTTGGTGATAAGTGATACACAACACACACCTGTAATAGGCAGTGGCCACAGCGACGCAGGCGCAGTGGTTTGGTTTGGGGAATCATGTCTTGTTGCTCCTCAGTGATGCCAAGTGTGAACTGAAACAGGATGAGGGATAATAGAATGATGTTCTCTTACAATACAGTTTTCTGAATGTACACCAGGAAACAAAAGTTTTCAACTCAATAAGGAATAATGTTGTGTGCAAAAATTTGGGCGCCTATACAAATAGTCCTCTAGGGTTTGTGTACAGTCTTAGAAATGACTTGACTTGTTAATACCTCAACACAATTTTCTCTTTGTTTATCCCTGCTTTATCTGACCCGGGGTGCAGACCCGTTTGCAAAGACATTGGGAACTGGTGGAAGCCTGATTTGGAGCTGCAGTGACAGGGTAATAATAGCCCGTGATCGAATGTTTTAGACAGCCTAATCTCCAACTTCTGTTCTTAGTAGAAAAGCTTAGTAGCAGCCGCTGTAGTTTCTAATAGAAGTTCTACGGGTATGTGGTAGTGCACCATAGATACAACCAATTTGAGTTAGATTCATTTTCTTTCTCGCCAAATAGTACAGTGTTTCAATACAAACATCAAGATGCTGATATTCCGAAATAAAATAACAAATCGTATTAGTAAAAGAAGGAATTACCAGCACCCTGTAAAACGAATCCTGCCTGGATCAGGAATTAATCTGCGTTTTTAACAGGTTGTTTATGGAAGTTATTAGTTACATTGAGTTTTTGGTGAGTGTGTGGTCAACATAGCATAGCATTTGGCAACCCCAGCTCCAGAACAATGTAGAGTCCCAGCACATAATTGCTTATCTACATTTAGCTTAAGCGAAACTGTAAATCTGACCTGCAGGTTGCAGTCATCTGCCAGCACAAAGCCTGGATCCATGAGCGACACGGCAAAGTACAGCAGCACCGAGAACAGCACGAGCAGGACAAAGAGTACGGGCAACATGAGACGACCGGCCTCTTCCTCTCTACGGAGATCTGTGCGGGTGAAAGTGCCATATTTCTGCTCAGTTTTTTATTCCTTAGTACAGAAAACCGCTATTATAAGTAATTACTCTTCTAGGATACAGCTGTGATCCTTGGAGAGTAATTTATTCCTTTTATTTAATGTGCTGCAGTAGTAGTAACCAATCCGTGATTGAAAATGTCCATAGGACTACAACTGACCAGTTAGACCAGGGCTTTATGGGGGGGTGATTGGGGTATGATTGGGGTATGTGGTAGCACTGCACAGAGCTCAGGAGACTTTAATGAAAACTGTCAATGCCAATAACAAAATACAGTTCCTGGCTACTGATGGTATTTGGTGCATACATTCCAATTTAAAACCCACATAAACCTACTTGATGGACATGCAAATACAGTCAAATATATGTTTATTTACATAATGCATTTTACAGTACAGCACTGTCTCAAAGAAGACTCTCAAGATCCACAACCCCATCCGGACAGGCTTATTTTCATAGTGGCAAAGTATGCAGATCGACTCGCACTCCTCGAGCAACCTAGATGTTATATACACTGCTCACAAAGATATTGTGGGGATATTTTATTATGGGACATTTCATTTTGAAATATCCGCTAATTCTGCGAGCATTAACCAAGAAATAAGCTAAAATCACCTAAATAACAAATTTACAATTATAGACGCATCGATTACATACAAAGAAGCTAAACAGAACTGAAGTTAAGAATATAATTTACAAAAACCATAAATAAAATGGCAATATTCCATTTTAACTCATCTGAATGGAAAATGACAACTGTAGAATCATCATTTTGTAACAAGTTGCAAATGGTGTCCCCAGGTTGTGTGTGTGCCTGTACTATTGTAAACGGAACCCCTTTGTCTGCCCATCTACCTGTATATTTTCTCTCACCTATAACTACACTCAAAAAGTAGTGGATATTTAAACAAAAGTAAGGGATATTTAAACAAAAGTAAGGGATATTTCTAAACGAATATGAAGCGATTAAAAAAAGCTAATTAAAAGTAAATGTTGTTTGATTATGCAAATGAGATCCAAACTACAAATGAGTAGCAAGTGGACGAGAGTGCCCCCACAGTGACTGTTCAGTAGGGTGTAGGGTCACCCAAAACTGCCAAAACACACTGACAGTGATGGGGCATGAACAGGATCAGATTCGTGTGGGATACTCTTCCTATTCATTTTGAAATTCATTCATTATCTCCCACTTAATACACGCAGGCCAGTCGGTGCCCACCCTGCAACTCTGGGTGCAAGGGCAGGAACAACCCCAGATGGGATGCCAACCCATCGTAGGGCGCGTACACACGCAGTCATGCACATAGTCACACACTAAGGGCCACTTTAGAGACACCAGTTAACCTAGCTAACTAACCTGTCTACCAATGCATTTAGCTTACTTAGCTTCTGCCAAACCAAAGTATCAGTGGTTTTAATCTTGCAGCAATCGCTCATGTTTACAGCAGTATCTCTGTCGGAGTTTGTGCAGTTTTTTTTGTGAATATATCGTTCATACCCTTTATACCTTTAGCATTTAAAGTCTCCGTGACTATGGTAATGTTCGCTCAGCGTCCATTTTGGTCAACGACCTGTTTCATAGAGCTTAATGCGGTCGTTATTGGGCGCATACCTGTACTTGACTGCGCATGTAGAAGTTCTGGTTAGTGGTTTTAACGCCAAGGTTACAGAAATGGAAGCAAATGACGAACGTATTTCCTTATCGCCCTGACCAGATCGTGTGCGGAGGAATTTGTTGCTGGTTTGTTGACATTATGTTCACAACGTGTTGCTTAACATCCATGCATAAGAAAAGAAAGATAAGCTTTTACTCACCAGTCTCATGCAGGAAGAGTATTAATGTTATAACCCATGTCAGGACAACATGAGCCGTTCTGACCAGAAATCCTGAGCCAAACACATTCCTGAACATCCTAGCATACTTAAACAGCCAGGTTACACACCTAATCCTGTATTTATCCTAATTCTTTGTCAAAGGTAAATCCATTTCACAGATCTGATACACAAATACACATACGGATCATCATTTACCTCCAATATTATAAAACAGTATAGCTAAAGAATTATCTACGAATGCTAAGGTTAGCATTTACGGCTAAAGCCTCTCGGGTTACACGCTGTTAGTGTAACGCTATTTTAGTGAGGCCTGGTGGGAGATATTAAGCTGATACATTGGATATAGTTATAAGGGAAAAAAACGCGTTAAAGTGAATTTTAAATCTATAAACCCGCGGCTTTGCTGTTATTTATTCCGCTCCGCTGGACTGCTGTCAGAATGAGCGATCCCTATTGGTCATTGTCGGTCACGTGGCCCGAAAGAGCTACGGCGTAACAACGCAACGCAATAATGTTGAATGTCAGTGCTGTGTATTGAAACTACAGTATAATTACAAATCTATTATTAATATATTCATGCATGATTTACCCTTTTTGAGTGTTGGCATTATACAAATAAATTCTACTCGTTACTTTTGGAAAACACAAAAAGAAACCATCCATCCATTATCTTCTGCTTAATCAACACAGGGCTTTGTGCCAGCAGGTACTCACCCGGCAACTCTGGGCACAAGGGTGGGAACAACCCTAAATGGGGTGCCAATCCATCGTAGGGCACACAGTCACACACACAGGGCCACTTTAGAGACACCAGTTAACCTAACAAGCATGTCTTTGGACTGTGGGAGGAAACTGGAGTACCCAGAGTAAACCCGCACAGACGGGTAGGACATGCAGATCTCCCTGGGATGGAACCCAGGACCGTCTTGTTGTGAGGGAGCTGTGCTACTCACCAAGCTGCTCCTACTTTCAAACCAAAGCTTTAATATCAATTATTTCAAATTTGGTTATAACCCCACTTATCCTGATCCTGCATTCACTGGACACAGGTAGAGACACTGGGAGCTTATAGTAGCCTAAAGTTCATATTTTATCATTTGTATACTCTATTTAATCTGTTTACTAAAATATTATTAATGAGGTAACTTGGTTAAATTCTTATCTGTAACATCTAGACTGCCCAAAGATGTTTGGTCTCTATTTGAGTCCCAGGGTTTCTTCCTTATAAGATTTAAGGGAATTTCTCCTAGCAACTTTGGCCCCAGGCTTGCTCAGTTAGGGCTTTGGGCCTAGATTTTTATAAAGCTGCTTTAAGATAAGGCTTCACTGAAAAAACAAATATATGCTTGGTCGTGCAAATACCAAGACAATACCAATGGTATCCTGAAAAAGATTTGAGCAACTAGGTCACAGTCTCACTGAGTTCATTGTGTAAATAGTTTTGGTGAAGACTCATTATCAAGATCAGCTTTGTTACCGACGTGAGATTATCATATATATATATATATAGCTAAAAAGTATTACTACTACTACTAGTCTCACGTAAAAGCTTTGTTGATTCTCTAAATGCAAATGTATGTGCAATAACATACGCCAAATTGGTTCTGAAAATTTATTAATTGGCATAAGTGATTTAAGTTATCATGATTGTACTACATGTAAACATGTGGCCTGTATTGATAAAATACAGTCATTATTTGGACAATGTTTAATCCCTTTTCAGCATCATTCTTCAGTATCCTTCTTGAGTACAAGGAATGTTTGGCTAAGCATTTCAGTCATGGCTTTAACTTATTACTGTAGATTCTTAGCATTATTTGCATTAAGCACAAATGGGGACTTCAAGTTCTTCTGTTTCAGTAGCTTTTCAAGACCCTGCAAAACAAGTGAGAGAGTTACATCTGTTGTTAGATCCGCTGTAGATATTTTTCACATTTCTCTAAATGTTAAGACTTTCACACTTTTGTGGTTAATCTGTGACTAAAGCAGATGATCACAACCCCTACAAGCTGCCTTCCATGTGCTATTGCAACGGCACTAAACACATTTCCCTATCCGAAACGTTGAAAACATTCCTACATGAGCCATAACTTCTGTTCAACTGTTATTTACACAATAGCACTCACATAGCATTTTATTAGGAGCGCCTACACATTCATGCATCAATAATCAGATTGATTATCAGGGGTTGGATGGTGATAGGATCTAAGTGAGTGATTTTGACCATGCTTCGGTCTTCAGTAGAGACTGGTTCAAGCTGCTAGAAAAGCTACTGTAACTCAGATAACCACTCAGTACAATTGGGGTGAGTAGAGAAGCATCTCAGAATGCCCAGCACATCAAATCTTAGGCAGATAGTCTACAATTGGGGAAGCCTTATCCAGTATTAGTATGATGTTCCTAATAAAGTGCTTACTGTTTATATATTGGACCTGCTGTCTTTCGCAAAATGTCTTACCTCTCCAAAATAGGAGACGAGAGGAGAAATTTCACAGATTGCTGGAGGATCCGCATCCTGAGACACTCTGAAATTTAAACACAGCACAAGTCAACAGTTTGGCTAAACTTTTGGCCAAATGCCAAAATTAATGTATAAGCATTTCTACTCAAGAAGTTCTCAAGTTTAAATCCACACAGTTCCAAAAAAATAATGAGAAAGCTCTACATAAACCTAAAGTAATGTATTCCAAAACGCAACCCCAAAAAGTTGGGTGCGCAAAATGCATATAAAAAACACACAGCGTTTCTTTTTTACTTCGACTTTATTTCACTGCAGACTGTACGATCCTGACATATATCATGTTTTGTTTGTTTAACTTCATTTTGTTTGTTAATAAACATACATTCTGCACATCAGGCATGCAACACATTCCAAAAAAAAAAAGTTGGGGCAGGGGCAATTTAGAGCTAGCAATGAATAAAAAAAAGAAATAATGTGTTTTATAAGCATTTTCCATACTGTCCCATAGGGGTGTCCCATCTTGTCAGGTTCAGGTCAGGTTTGCGATAATATCGGTATAATTTTTCAGACGACATTAAACATCCATATCGTGATATTTTGATGTCTTTAAGTAATGGAGTATGGAGTACTTCCATTATGTGACGCATAGGCAGAGCAACAGATGTGGCGGAAAGTGGGTTGTGTGGAGGTGGAGCTTGTCTGGAAAAAAGGGAGCGACTTCGGTAGTGTGAAGGTGGATTTTGGTACAAATATCAGATGTAAAACAAACTACAGTGATATGTAAGCTAAGCAGGAGCATATAGCCGAGTACGAGGAAAGTCAAAAATACCGCGAGGTCAGGTATTTCAAATTATAAAATACATTTTGTTGCAATTGTATGTTGAAGTATATCGCCAAATATATCGAAGGTACCTTAAAATATTGTGATATTGTTTGTTTTAGGGCCTTAATCACCCATCCCTACTGTCCCAACGTTTTCTGATCTGGGGATGTATATACAAACAACAAGAAGTCATGATATGCTTTTTATTATACTGTAGGAAATGCAGCGTGAAATATGTTCCAGAGATTCCACGGTTCAAATCCCACATCTACCATTGTTACGTCCTTGAGCAATTCCCTTAACCCACACTTGGTTGTACTGTAAGACTGTATCATTTTAAGTCACACTGGATAATTGTGTGTACTAAATGACTACCTGTAAGTGATTGGGTAACAGATATGTGCTGTTTAATCCAATTAATGTCTTTGCTTTAACCGTCGATGTCTTAACAGCTATAATATATAATAATAGGGAATAAAAATCTGTCCTCTAACTAAAGATGTTATGCTTGTAAACAGCCAATCAGTGCTGTGGACCCATGAGCAGAGGTGAGAGTTACTTTTCACTTGTGTATGTGTAAGTAATGACCTTACCGGTCGTAATACTCTTTTGTTTGTGCCCCCTTCTACCTGTATGTTTTCTCTAACATACAATAGAGTCTCTGTTACATCTGGCTGATCTTCCACTTGTCTTGTAAAAATATGTTTTATATATTACCTGACAGTAGCATAAAAAAAATAAAAAAGTGTGTGATTATGGTAATGTCTGGTCAACGACCATTATGGTCAACGACCTGTTTCACAGAACGTAATGGGGTCGTTAAATGGCAAATTCCTATACTTGTAAGAGTACTTCTGATTTCATTAATATTCTAAATGATGATGTCAAAGTGAACACCAACTTTTTGTTGGCAATTTTTTTAACTCACATTTACTCACCTTTTTGCTGCTTGTCTGTGTGAAGCACCCGGAGTTATGGGCTGTATTTAAATTGTCAACCATATTCATAATCCCTTGCTCACGCACTGCGCACATTCTGCTACTAACATACTGAGATACCCACTTATACATGCTATTACTTACTAAAATACCTGAGAATATCTTGCTTTAAAAAGGCATAGTTCTAGTAATTGTGATTTGTAATCTGCACCCTTTTGCCAGAGGAGTCACAGTGAAGTATTATAGCACATCAAAACAGTTGTAAAGGCATTCTGGTGAAGCTGTTAAACCTGAAATATGCACATCACCTAGTGTAGAAAAGATAAGAGTAGCAACTGGTTAAATACAGAGATCAAATGACAGGTGTTTTCACTTCCATGTTATCTGTTTTATCTGACTGGATCAGATGTAATGAGTAACAAGTGTCTTTTTTTCTGAGCTGTGTTCGAATTTCTAAACTAAACCTGTAGAGATAAATTAATGAATAAGTGATATTTTTTTCTGGCTCAAACAGGTCTTATTCGTTTGTCTTGCTGCGCTCCTGTAATAGTTTTTAAGGGGAGCACACGCACCACTTTGGGAACAACTGCAATAGGTGGATATTGTAAGAAAAAACAAGTAAAAAAAACTCTGATTAGTGGGTGTTGGTACCTGTATTGTGGAGTGATGAGATTTTCATGCTCATCCAGAAAATTGGCCCCAGCCTGCACTGCCCAACGATAGTGCTGTGCCAAAAGAGAGCGCCTCACTGCGGTCGGAGTGTCAACAAGCGCTCCATCGGCATTTTTTAGAGGCGAGAACTCGTCCTCTCTCAGAACTTCAAAAGCGACAAATTTCCTGCGAAACGGGCATTGTTGCCATAACATAAAGGCACAGCAAACCTGGAAAATATCACATAACGAACGATGGAAATTTACTTTGAGAATTGGAAGACGTCAAAGACAAATTTCTCCATTTTGATTCCATTCGGTTTGGTGGGGTTCACAAGGTTGCCGTCTTCGTCCACAAAGGGCACTTTCTTAATGGCTACGTGCTGCTTCAGCTGGTCCCGATACTTTCTGAAGGAACAGTTAAAAAAAAACAAGAATAAGCATAAAACCTCTGCGATCAAAATCCTTAGGACACTAGACTAAAATATTATTATGCTAATAAATATCCATTACAGCCGCTGATTTTAATAGAGATTTTAAAAGTTTTTCCAATTTCCTAAATGAAAACACATTTCATTCAGAGCACAATATCCGCCTGACAATATAATGACCAACTAGGGGTAGGCAACATTACAATATTGTATTGCGTCATGATACATTTTGCTGTTGTGATTAACAATACGTTTTTCAGAGCATATCAAGGATACTGTCATTGCTTAAAGACCACTGACCAGTGTTACTAGTCCTGTTTAAATGGATGAATAGCAGCACATTTTGAATAAAAATCGCTGTAATAAGTTTTTGTGATCATTTGCTAGTGGTTGCATTTCATCTGTGATCACAGGTTGTCATGAATATGAGAAAATTAATATGCATAACAATATTTTACCATATCGCCTACCCCTATGACCAACAAGCATCGTATGGAAGGTAGACCTACTGAACTACAAAAACAACTCCAAGTGTCACTCACTTTGCAACCTCCCAAAGAAAGTCTCTGGTAAAGAAATGGTTGCAGATATTTCCAGCGCTGTACACAAGATCTCCTCCAGGGTGGCGCTGCTGTGCTATGGCAGCTGGCAGCTCGCTGTACTCCACCACCTGGTACACACCGTCCACACGACACACTACACCTACAGGCTCAGATGGATATGCCTTTTCCACCACCTTGCCAAGAGGTACAGGAGATACAAAGTGCAGTATGTTTAAACGTTTTTAGTATGGATTTTAAAATACTTGCCACTGTAGACTATAGAAGCTGTTTCTTTTTTATTATTATTATTAGGCTATTTATTTAAGTTTTTTTCTTTTTTTTGGGGGGGGGGTTTCCTGTATTTTCTGGTTGTATAAGTCAAATGCATGATGGCTATGTATTTATATACTTGATCTGGTTTATGGAATTCAGCACACCTTTGTTCTCATTTCAGCAGTGTATTTTCTGTGTCAACTTATAATTCTTATAATATCTCTCTCTCTCTTTCTCTCTCTCTCTCTCTCTTTCTCTCTCTCTTTCTCTCTCTCTCTCTCTCTCTCTCTCTCTCTCTCTATCTCTCTCTCTCTCTCTCTCTCTCTCTCTCTCTCTCTCTCT
>JAUZST010082631.1:0-20381 GCA_034779995.1 Parotocinclus haroldoi | reverse complement strand
AACTGTAATTAACTTTTAAATATTTACTTAATTAACATCTAGGCCACCCATGGAGGATGGGTCCCATTTTGAGTTTTTGTCCTCTCAAGGTTTCTTCCTTCTACTTTCACGGAGTTTTTCCTTTCCACTGTCTCCGTAGGCTTGCTCAATTTGGATTGGGATTGGGATTGCAAAACTGCTTTGAGACATTGCTCCGTTGTAAAAAGCGCTATATAAATAATTTCAAATGAGTTTGAATGGTTATAACACATAACATACTTGGGCTAATTTAGATTGACCAGTTAACCAGGAAACTGGGGCACCTGGGGTAAACCCACACGGCTCCACACGAACGAATCCGGGTCGGATTGCTGTTCACTGGATATTTTCTCTAATTCGGACCATTCTCTGTAACCTTAGAGATGGCTACATAATTGCAGTAGATCTACAGTTTCTGTAATATACCAGCCTGTGTACAGAATGAAGCTGTACTCTACTGCCCTCTGTCGGCCATTTCTCAGTCTCTCCTCTATAGCGCTGATGTTCTCGTGTCAGTGTTTGTTGTACACTGAGCAGAAGAAGGATGTGGTCTTTCTTTGCGAGAGATCCGGTTAAAGATTTCAACTATGAAATTTTACCAGATAACCAAGAAAACTCGGGCATATGGACTCTTCATCGGGGAAAACGCAAGGTGAAAGACTGTCATCCTTTTACCAGAGCAGTTCTGAATCAGTATCAGTCGTAACAGGCCGCGCTATGCATCCTCGGTCTCGATTTGGAACCTGCGAATTAGCATCTCATTAACTAGCACCTTGCTGTCTAGTCTATGAGTATCCGTTGGTTTCTCAATGTCTTGTTAACATGGCGTGTTGTCTTTTTTGGGTCACGTTTTTTTTTTACAGGACTAAATAGTCGGAAACATTATTTGTGGAATCTAGCTTGAGAAACGTTAGCTAGCTTATTCGCCACGTCAGTCAGTCCACAGTGGCACAAACACAGCTTCATTAGCTAATTAGCTTCGGTAGCCTGTGTGTTACATGCCTTTGGTAAATGGTAAACACCTGTTTACTTAACTTAAAGTAAATCCATTGTTTATGTGCACGTGATAGCGGTGTTTAGTGAATATCAGCATGTAAGCCATCAGGAAAGATTGTCAGTTCTCTGACAATTATCTGTTATTTTTGATCTTATAACTCCCTGCAGCAATCTAGCTTGTTAAACATGAATGGAGTCAGTTATGTGTTGTGTAGCATAGTTATTAATTGATCTAACATATTTATCCATCAGTTGAACATGCATACAGTTATCTATCTAATCAGCCAATGGTGTGGCTGCAATGCATAACATCATGCTCATACAGGTAAGTGGCTTCAGATAATGTTTACATTAACCATTAGAAGAGGTTCCTGTGATGCCAAATGGGCTGGTGCATGTATTTCTATAGGCGTTTTCACACCAAACAGTTTTCGGGACTAATTACGGAGGAACTCCTCCACACAGAGGCTCCCCAGAGAGAGAACATTGGGTTGTATCTCCTGCTTCGCTTATAGGCTCAGTAAATCCTTTACTTTACTGTTGGTCCATATGTCTTTTTTCCCAAATATTAAGTGTGAATATCTGTTATAGGTATATTTAAAAATGGTGGTTGAGCTGAACACAAGCACTTGCCCCTGGACTAATTACTTGCATCATTATGTCTGGACCAATCACTGCATACTTGTGTAATCAAGGGTACCTATGTGCTGATGAAAGACCCTGTCTGGAAGTAGGGGCTAAAAAGTCCATATACCTGGTAGTGTAAGACCTACAGTCATCTGTAGTTTCTGTGGTGTGTACACATGCCAAAGGGGGAACAGCTCTAAGATCTATAGAAAAGTTCCTGCGGTGGAAATTGACGTAACCGCTGATCCCTTGGGATTTTCAAGCTCAGCATTCTCTAGAATTTAATCAGAATGAGAGATGTTGACAGAAAATGGCCAACTAATTCTAGATGACAGAAAAGCCATGGTATATTATAGTGGTTATCAGAAAATCATCTGAGTGCACATGTGGAACTGTGAGGAAGATGGCATAAAGTGCCATTTCAAATTATTTTAGGGGAAAAAAAAAGAATTAAAGATGGATGAGGCTGCTGTGGGAACAGGCTAAGAAAAACTGGACAGCTGATGCCTGGAGAAAAAGGTAGCCTGGTTTGATGAATCTTTATTTCTGCTGTGTCATTAAGTCAAATGATGTGTAAACAATTCAGGCTGGTGTAGCTGCTGTAGCTGTAATGGTGTCGGGAATATGTCCATAGCTTTATGTCTGTTAATACTAAGCAGTCATCACTTCACTTCCACAGCCTGCTTGAGTTTTGTTCCTACTCGTGTGCATACCTTCATGACCACAGTTTTCCGTCTTCTAATGGCTACTTTCAGCATGATAATGGACACTGTTGCAAGGCAAAAGTCACTTCAGTCTGGTTTCATGAACCCTCCATTGGGCTCATGTTTTCCTTTAACAGAACACACTTGAAATAGGCTAGAAAGGGACAGTCGCAGAATGAACATGCATATAAAAATAGCTGGAAATGTGTAATGCCATCATATCAACATGAATCAGAATCTCAAAGGAATGTTCTTGTGGAATGAATGCGAAGAACTGAGTCTGTTTCGAAATTATTAAAAAAAAGCCTTCCTCAGTAGTGTCACTGTTCCTATTAAAGTCTCTGTGTGTATATGTATTAATCATATGCCTGGTTATCCGTCTGTAGTTCGTGGTTATTCATTTACTGATTATACCTATCCCACAATACTAAATTAATCTCCTCATTATCACTAATTGTACATTTTGCCAGCTCCACTTACCATATAAAACACTTTATAGTTCTACAATTAGTGACTGTAGTCCAGCTGCTGCTCTGCATACTTCAGTAGCTTTTTTTCTACCCTTGGTACTTGGTCATGGCACATGGTCAGTCCTACCACAGAGCAGGTATTATTTTGGCAATGGATCACTCAGCCCTGCAGTGACACTGACATGGTGATTTCATGTTGGTGTGTTTGAGTCGATCAGACACAGCAGTGTTGCTGTAGTTGTTCAACACTCTTGACAACTCATGAGTGCTATCTTGTTGGTGTGTAAAGTTTGGTGCAGTATCTCGTCTGGTCCTGCCCAGCTTGTGTTAGTCATGCGCTAATCCTTTATCAGCTGTGACAGGATATTGCCCAGTGGACATTATTGGTGCGTGCAGCAATGTGAGGTTGGTGGACTATTCTGGTTTCAGCAGCACCGCTGAGTCACTCATACAAGCGCAACACAATAACACCACTACCACATCAGCGTGTCTGGCTGTGTGTGAGCCACCACACAAATAACATCTGCTCTATGGTGCTCAAAGTGCATCTGTGTGTTAGACGGAACCAATCAAATTGACAATGATTGTAGAAATAACGAGTGTGGTTTTAATATTATGGCTGATTGATGTCTGTATTCTCTGTACAGTACTATGCAAAAGTCAGAGACTGTCACACTTATACATTTGTCTGTTTAAACATACTTCCAACCAAGTATCTTTTGACCATACATGTTTTCTAGTTCGGAGTCATGCATGCATAAATATATGCTTTTGACATCTTTCTAAGTGTTACATACACTGCTCTCAAAAACCAGGGGATATTTCATTGAAGGATATTTCATTTTGAAGTATCCCTCAAGGTTTGTATTAGGTTGACATGTGGTGACATGATGTCATATTTTGCCATTTTTGCCTGTAGACGACTGGGGAGCCAGTGTCGATCTTCTTGTATGAAGTGGCCCAGGGAACAGAAGAGCAGACACAGCTGGCTAAAGCAGCATTCAAGCGTATGAAGACTCTGAGGCATCCCAACATTCTGGCCTATGTAGATGGACTGGAGGTAAGGGCTAATTGAGGCATATTGCATATTACAGTTGTTTCTGTGTTCTTTGATTTTCATTTTTGGAAACACAGATTGGTTTAGAAATCCTTAATTGGAAATCTTTCATTTGTATTTTGTATTTTGTCTCTTACTGGCTTAGTACAGTGGAAACTCTTAACTGAATTGCTTTCAGAAGTCTGTTCGATCTCCAGTTTGTTCAAAGTTTAAATCAGAAGTAATGTAAATAGGATTAATTTGTTATTAAATCTGATTACTTGGGTAAAATCCGGATCTCTTTATTAGGTTTTAACTCCAGTTTCCAGACCCTGATACAGTTTAAGAATTCAGAGTACTTTCATTGTACATACATGTTCTGTGGGCTAATATTTTTTCAAAATAAACTAAATTATAACCTGGATCAAAGATTCAGGGAGAAGAACAGACGAAAACGAACATGTTGGACATTGGACGTAGCTATTGTTCAAATTAAAAATAAAACAACCATAATATTGCTGTGACATTGCTATAAATTGGTTAATTATAGGTTTGCTCTTGCAACCCATTCCTATACATAAGAGATAATTAAGTGATTATTATATATACAAAATAAATAATTGATACATTTGAAATTGTTGAGAAACTACATATTCTTGAAATAGTTTTTTTTTTTTCTAATGAAATGTTGTTTTGGATTTTCTTTCTTTGTATTATGGCAGACAGAGAAAAGCCTGTACTTGGTCACAGAGCCAGTGATCACACTAGGTGCACATTTGAAAACCCAGAGTGAGAAAGGTGGATCAGGAGAACTGGAGATTTCTTGGGGTCTTCATCAGATTGTGGTGAGTATATACGTTGCAGGGTTTTGTCGTTGGAGACTTGTGATTAACATGTTTGTCTTTCATATTAGTCCTAAAGTTAAATGTTCACAAATGTTTTCTTTATTGGTCTTGCATGAGTGCAGTACACATTCTTCTTTACTGATACAATCATATCGTCAGTTGTGGTTCAGATTTTCTCCTCCCTGGTCTATCTTTTAACTAGAAAGCACTCAGCTTTTTGGCAAATGACTGCCATCTTCTGCACAATAACGTTGGGATGTGGGCAGTATTTGTGGACCGGGCAGGTGAATGGAAACTAGGAGGGTTGGATCATGTGACCTCAGAGCAGGGAGAGCCTTCCTCTTTGCCCCCTGCAAAAGTGGTGAACCCAGATCTGGAGAAGTATGATCCCCCAGAAAGCCCCAGCCGTGGAGGCGAGAAATGGTGAGTGTGATGTTAGGAGGAGAAAAAGAAATATTTAGATAATTATTTAGAGTTGTAAAAGGTCCAGCATCAAGTCTCGTCTCTGCTAAGCTGCCGCTGTTGAGCACTTGCGCAAGATTCTTAACCCACAGCTGCTTGGATTGTATCATGCAGGATTTTATCTGCTATAAGTCGCTCTAGATAAGGGCATCTTCCAAATGACTAATCGCACATTCTATTATTGCTCAGCAGTTAATAATTTCTACCACTATAAGTAGGTAGATCAGGTAGTTCTTGTTGAGAGCTGAATAGTAGATCAAACAACAGCCATCTTAATTGATCTGTTTGCCATGATACAAAAATTATCCTGTGAAAAACGGCAAAATAAAAGCAAACTAGCCGCCTTTTTTTAAAACTTGAAAAAAATTAATTTGTTGGTTTTGGTATTTCTTTTGTGTTGAATATTAAGTTGTAATAATGTATCCTTACAGCTGAAGCTGCAAAAATTAACTAAACATTTGAACACATTCGATTGACTGATTTGTGTATTTAATGCAGTCAGTTGCATTTTCTTTCTGCACTGAGGGATCTGCAGACAGAACCCACATCTCATTATCACAATTTGTGAAGGTCTCAACTTGGTATGGAGCCGAAAATCTTGGTGATAAAACTTTTATTTGCTCGTATTCACACTGATTTGATGGTAATTATGGGCATTTGCTTGTTAGATTTAGAAGTGTGTGATACCTGTATAAAACATTTGATGTATATTGACAGTTTGACTGTCAGACATAGAAGTAAAGAATATTAATATTTTTGTTAATATGTGCATGAATGTGGAAGTATACATTGTAAAGAGAAGTAGAAAGCTATCTGGACCTTAAGACATAACTGTATATCACAAAGCATGTCATTGAAAATCATGAGGTAGACTAAATTATGACGAAAATAGAACTAAGGAAAAACTTATCGCACAATAACTGTAGATGCTTCCCAGGGTAAAAAAGAATCAACATGGGAGCTGATTACCGGTTCACCTTGCACCAATGTGGCCATGAGAAGTTTACACACACATACAGGGTATCAGAAGTAGTACATGCATGACCCTTGCTTGGCTAAAATACTGGGGGTTATTCTTAGATACTATCAGAAGCCTTTTAAAAGAGCACATTGACTGAGCGATGCCAGAGTGTTTTTTTTTTTTCTTTTTTGGATATAAGAATTGTGGATTCATGAATTTACCCATATAAAGTTAATTTCTCCCTTGAACTTGGCCTTAGTCTTGATTTTTGGATGGAATAAATTCTGTCAGCCTTAAAACACTCCACTACATCAGTAGACTACTACAAAAAGTGGTCTAGAATGTCTTGCCGACCATACACTGCTGGGTGGGAAAAATTGTAACATTTGTCTTTTTGTTTAATTCTTTCTAACTTCCTGACCAGTTATCCACAGACTGAATAGCTTAAGCGCAACTTTGTAGTGTCTTTATGAAATGTGACGTGTATGCAATTTACTTGCTAAAATCTGCTAATGTACATGTGAATGTAATGTGTTGCATATCATTTGTCTAAAGTGTGTGTTTGGTGTGTGTACTCAGGTCCGGTGATGTGTGGAGGCTCGGCTGTCTAATCTGGGAGGTGTTTAATGGGCCTTTGCCTCGTGCCTCATCTCTACGAACACTTGGAAAGGTAACGCTGCTGACTGATGTCTACTAGGAATCATATTGAGAAAGCATTAAAGAGATAGTAAGACAGTAAGAAAGATCTATCCACTGCTAACGAAAATAAAATCAGTGAGGAAATGGGTAGTGATAATTTAGTTTTGGTAGTGGATGCAGAAACACTGATCAGTTCTTACCAAATAAAAGGACATGCAAGAGTAAAAGCCTTCAATGTGTTTATAGCTAACGTGGGGAATATAGTCTGAACCCTTCCAGTATCTGCTTTTCTAACATATAATGTGTTGTAGTGCCTCTTCCAAGCCTTCTAGATTAATTGCCTTTTTAAAGATATTTATAATTTTATAGATACCCTTAATGAATATAACAAAGGCACTGATTTGGATTAGACTATGTATACATTTAAAGGACTAAAATGTCATGGTGAACAATATTACAGAAGTTTGAAAGTGGATAATCTGCACAGGTATTTCATTCATACACTGGCTGGGTGGCTTTTATAGAAATTGCTTAAAATGTACAATTAGTCAGTCTACAGCCATTTGGACTTTTGTAAACATACTATAAAGAATGTGCTGTAACCCTTTTGTAAAGTCTTGATATGTATATGTACACACTGTCTGGCAGATCCCAAAGCAGCTGGTGCCACACTATTGTGAGTTGGTAGGGGCAAATCCAAAGGCTCGACCCAACATGGCTCGATTCCTGCAGAACTGCTGTGCTCCTGGAGGCTTTCTGAGCAACAGTTTTGTGGAGAGTAATCTGTTTCTGGAGCAGATACAGGTAGACGTACATCTCGGTATGCACTGACGTTGGATCAGTGTCACTATTTTAACTATTAACAAATCTGCTTGAGTCTCAGGCTAACAATATCGAAGTTTGAAGTTTGAAATATGGTTTCTTCTGAATTTGTATTATTGGATTCTCATTGTAAATCAGAATATCTTAAGCTAAACCTTCATAATCCGAGGAGCACCTGTACAGCTTTTTAATGTTCATTGTTTGTCGATTCTGACCGAGTATTTGACAATCTTTAGATTAAAGAGCCAGCAGAGAAACAACAGTTCTTCCAGGATCTGAGTGACAATCTGGATTCTTTTCCTGAAGATTTCTGTAAACACAAAGTTCTACCTCAGCTCCTCACAGCCTTTGAGTTTGGCAATGCTGGGGCTGTTGTTTTAACACCTCTCTTTAAGGTATTTAAAAAAATGCGTGTTGTACTTTTGTTTTTAAAGTCTTATTCTATCTTGTATGAATTTCAAATGTTTTGTTTTTTTAAACGCCACACTCTGCATACTTGTTTTTGTCTTTAAAATGCACATTTGTCTGTAAACAATAAGTAAGCCTGGACAGTGCTATTTTCAGGCCATTATACACAGGGGGGTAATAATAAACAGACAGTGTATTAGATTATTGGACAATTAGTGTTGCACAACAGTGTAACAGTGTCAAATTTTCATAATAACAAAACAAACACATAAGCTTTTTATGCGGCTTTTAAGCGCTCAATCTATATTACAGCATGCCTGTAAAGTAAGTCCCACATATTTAAATGGATTACTCATCAACAATTGTACATACGAGGCTGTTCTCAAATGTGAGCCCAAACATCATCAGATGTAAGCTTATTATCCATGTTAAAATGTGAATTATTTTATAGGTAACCTATACTTGGATAGCAACTCAAAATGTTTGGCCAAAATTTCAGAACCCACTATGTGTCCATTCATATCCTGATAACCATATATATCACAATATAGCACATTTACTGTTCGTTCAGTGATTTAAAAAAAATTGAAAAAAATAAAATAAAATACCAAATGTCATACCTACTTGTAATTACATATCGAATTATATATACTCAACAAATACAAGCAACTTTCTCATCTTTAATTATACAGGGTGCGTCAAAGGTTACAGGACACCCTTTTATTTCCGAAACAAAAGAGAATATGAATATTTGTGAACTTGCACCTAAGAATACGTGTCTACTGTTTGGAAGATTTTTTTTTTTTGTTTAAAAAGTGCGATACAGACGAAAATGCTATATATTACAAAGGTTTCTTGAGCCTCTGGTGGTAACACCGGTCACAGTGTAAAAGTTTGTGAGTGGCAAAACCATACCTTCAAGTTTTGGATTTAAAAATAAGGGAAATGTTCCCCAGCGTGCTTAAACCATAACAATTGTTAGGAATAGATTGTTATTGATGTCTTAAAGCACTTTTGTAAGTCACTTTAGATAAGGGTGTCTGCTAAATACTGTAAATGTACCTGGATTCATAATCTTTGTTCTCATGTTTAGGTGGGAAAGTTCTTAACAGCTGAAGAATACCAGCAGAAAATCATCCCAGTTATAGTAAAGATGTTTTCCTCAACTGATCGTGCAATGAGGATACGACTTCTACAGCAGGTCGCTCTTCACTCGTCATCTACTTTTTTTTGTAAATGTTCCTGCACAGTTCAAACATCCTAATAAAGGTTGTTAATTAACTATTGCTTCCTCTCCCCCTTTCTCTTTTCTTTCTTTTTAACAGATGGAACAGTTTATTCAATATTTGAATGAAGCAGCAGTAAACTCCCAAATCTTTCCTCATGTAGTTCATGGCTTCACAGACACAAATCCAGCCATCAGAGAGCAGACCGTCAAGGTATGTGATTACTTGTTTTGTTTCTGTTTAGTGACCTGTATACCAAACCTTGGCACAGATTATATGACCTTTTATTGATATTGGGGAAAACTGACATTACAATATTCCTTTTGTACTATATATATATATATATATATATAAGTATGGCATTCCAGGACATCCATATATTGCTAGGTTGGAATTAGATGCCTTATCTTCTTGTCAGTGATTTCTCCCTGTCGTTTGCAAACTTTTTTATATGGTGAAACACTGGCAAAGGCATCTTTTTTTCCCCTTTGTATAGCATCATCATCATAGAGGTTTGTGGTGCCGCTTTAAGGCACTATCGACAAATTATCATTTCCTAATCAACGTCATCCTTTCTGCATCCAAAATAATTTTTCTAATTAATTTTAATGAGTTTTCTATTTGCAACCAAATTACTCAAATTACAGCTGTTTATCAAGCATGATTTGGACAGTTTGCACAACCATGTTATTCACAACAACAAGCAACAACCTCTGTGTATCCAGGATTGGAGTAAAATAAATGATATCTGGAGATATGTCATGAAAAGTAGCAGCACAAAAGTTTTTGTTTGCATCAAGTGACACTGCACATCCTACAAAAATAAGAAATTACAGATTCTGTGATGTTTTTAAAGCACATTCATATTGAAATGGTATTTTGCGCAACCCTAATTTTAATGATGGTATTTCAAAAACTCTTCTACTTACTTTGCTTACATTTGAGCAATAGATACATCTGGCATATCATCAGAATAACCAAGTTTTCTCTTGTACCGTTTTAAGAAGATTGATCACAAATGGTCTTTTTGAAAGGGTAGCAGCCAAGAAACCACTTTTTCAGAAGAGGAACATAGTGAAAGGCTAAGATATGATAAAGACTGGAATCAATAGATTCCATTATTATGGAATTACCAGTCCAAGTTTGAAGTTCTTGTGTTTGTCAGCAGTAATATTAAGAAATAAATGTGTGTTTATTCCACCTTTAGTCTATGCTCCTGTTGGCGCCCAAGCTGAATGAGACTAACCTGAATCAGGAGCTTTTACGTCATTTTGCAAGATTGCAATCAAGAGACGATCAAGGTCCCATCCGCTGCAATACCACTGTTTGTTTGGGGAAGATCGCCCCCTTTCTCAATGCAGGGGTAAGTGCCAACACATACACCTTAATTCTTTTAACAAGCCTGTAATGACCGCTATATGTTGTCACAGAATAATTTTACCCCATTATAATCCCAAACCCCTCGTTCCCAGTGCCTGTAGTTTTTGCATTTCCGCCACTTCGAGAGTGCCGGTTTGAGTTTCGGATTTGTTGTACACCTGTTTCTAGATGTAGAAGGCAAGCACTAGTACCTACACTTGATTGGTGTCATTAGCTGCGTAGTTACCTGGCTGGATGAAATGTCTGCATCAGCACTTTTAAACCTACATGTAATTGATAGTTGCATCTATACATTAGTGTTGTTGTTTTTAAAGTTTAAGTTGTGTTGTGTATATTTCAGGGGAGTAATGCTACACACTGCTCATGGTTCAGTTTAATTCAGAATACTGAGTTCACATTTTTTCTCATAATTGTCGGTTTTACATTTGCGTAAAAATATTCCATTTTTGTTTCTGAAGTGTAAAGAATGCACATTTTATTGCATGTCTTATATTTAAAAAAAACTTTAGTCTGCTGCAAATAAAATTAGTTTACTGCTCACAAAATATTATATATTTTGAATAGCCGCTCATATTTGTGATCAGTATATCTGAAATTCAAAAGGCTGTTTTGAGACAATGTTGTAAAAAGAGCTAAATAAATCTGACTTGACCCTGTTAGAATGCCACGTTTGTCAAACACTTTATAAAACCAAATGTGTGTGTGAAAAGCTTTATTAAAAATATCTTTAATCAGCTCGATTTCCTTTTTTATTGGAGAACAGAAGATATGCCTTATATGATGGATGATTGCAGCCAAAATTTAACATGCCTGATATTTTTCCATCTGTACCCCAAGTGTATCCAATCCGGTCAAGCCAGCATCAGGTTTCCTACCATTTAAATTAAAGTTGAGCAGTGTGGCAAAGATGTGTCCCAATTTTTAAGCGGGCCAACCATCCTCGATCTTATCACTGATTTTGTTTGTATAATACAGTTGCATTATATGGTGTAATAAAATGTAAATGTTTTTAACATGGTCAAACTCTACGATGCACATTGTAACATTTTTGCATTGTGAGTCGTTGTTACACCTTTCGTTTCATATCCTTCACAAAGTAAAAGTGCACAGCATTATTGATATCGTCCAGGTGCTGCCTTTGTTATCGTGGTTTGATCCGGTGCTGTTATTATCTGCCAATCAGGCTCCTATGTTCAGTCATGCTACCTACTCAAAGAAGTTTCCACTCTGAGGTTTTGTGACAGGGTAAATATGACCAGGAGTTACTGCTGCATGTTAACATATCACACACTGCACTATTCGTAGAAAGTAAACAATGTGTTTAATGTGACGTTAGTGTGACAATTCCTCTCTTAGGATAGTGACAACATTTCAGTCTTTCTCAATTTAAAATTGTCATATTACCGACATCTACTTTAAATAAGCTTTTGTTTCGTCAGGTCCCTGCGGAGAGCACTCTAAAGGCTAAAGGTTGACGAAATGTGAGATTTGTTTGATCCTGCTTCCTTAACATATGCAAATAACTCTGGCGTAATTTTAAGATGATCTCTTACAGTATCAGGATATTGCATGCATCCTGATCATTTATGGCGAACCCATTTTGTTATATGGCTGGATTGGACAAATGCAATGTACTGTACGGTGAAGTGCTTGGTTCCTGACGGATTTAACAACCAGACCATTAAAATGCTGATAACAGTCACTAATCATGGTTAAAAAGTCAACATTGTTAAATCAATTTTCTGTAATAACACTGATTACAGTAGCCAAGTCGGATTTATTTATGTAGTGCTCTATATTGTCTCAAAGCAGCTTTACACATTGTGGTCTGAGGAATGGTATGAGGGTTGGAACAAATGACAGAAGATGCAAGTCAGAATTAGTTTGTCTTACTGACTGAATATCACAGGTACACACTACAGGTAACTTAAATTGCATATCAGCACATCAGGTGGTTCATTTTAGTTCGTTTCGTACTCCAATGCGTATTTTTAACAAGTGAACATATTTTCAGTTATTCAGAACACCTCTTGCATGGTTTACTAAACAGTTCGATTTTCATTCATGAGCCTCGTGATATTCTTGTGTTTACATTCTGGATCAGATGCGACAGCGGGTGTTGACCTCAGCATTTTCACGTGCTACTAAAGACCCATTTCCTGCATCGCGAGCAGCCGGCGTGCTCGGCTTTGCAGCCACTCATCACTACTACAGCTTGAGTGAGTGTGCCACACGTATCCTTCCCACCCTCTGCCCACTCACCGTGGACCCTGACAAAAACGTTCGAGACCAGGTAACCAACATAAAGTTGTATTTTGTTCCTCTAGTTTTCTCAAGTGTTCTTTTGAAAATGTATAAACATCATTTTAACCTAGCCAAATACAGTTAAAAGCAGTGTTAAACAGTTATTTTTAATAATTCAATTTTTCTTTTTCTTTTTTAAAGTACTAGTAGCTCTGAAATGCTATAAAGCTTTTAAAATAATAGTGAATAATCTGGCATCGTTATTCTAAAATGATTAAATATCTTGGCTCTTATCAGTATTTTTTTCAGTCCAACTTTTTTATGTCAGGGTGGAACTATAAATGTTTAGTCATTTTTGTCCATGCTTTCATCAGATATACAAATGGCTCCTCCATAATTATAGGCTTATCACCTATTACCTTAAGACGGTGTTAAATTCCTTTTATGGAAAGCTGGGCCTGGTGCGGCTGCAGGTTTTACTTCCACTGAGCGCAGAGCTACACCAAATACAAGGCTCAGTTGCTTTATTTCATAAACAAACATGATTTAGGCAGAGGCTACATGAGTGGGTAATCATCCTGTTTTAACTGATCACACTTACTTTTAGATTTTCAAACTCTGTGCATTTGCATCTGAAGTTTTTATTCCTCAATTAGACAAATTCCTATTCTCGCAAAGCAGAAATCAGATTATGCCACATTTTCAAAGAAAACTTCTGGGGTTTTTTTTGTCAAATACGCAGCAAATGAATAGGAAATTGGGTCAAGATTTTGACAGGGTCATAAACAATGATGTCCAGTTGGGTATGTTTAAGAAAGAGAGCTTTCTCTCATTCATTAAAGAATGCTCAATTTACAGCAGGCTCCCAACTTCCGTACCTTTGCCATTCTGTATGTCAATTTATTGAAGTAACTGGTGAAATTTCATCGAGTGCATCCTGAAGAACCTGGCACCCTGACTTTTTTTTTGGTACCATATAGTCAAGATGCTCCCATGCAGCTAGGGTGGGGATTAGTGAATTGTGCTGGCCAGTCTTTTAGAGACAGAATACCAGCTAACTGTTAGGTCTACTACAGTTTATCAAATAGAAGGCAAATGGTACTTTTGTATTTCCGGAAATTGTTGCTAGAACTACTGGCAAATGCATATTTTGCATTTTTTTTTTGTATATTTTGTGTATGTATATGCATATTTTTATGACTATTAGTAGAGTGTAGTTTGTGTCTTAACTTGTATTTTCTGTAAGCCAAACACCTCAAAGGCAGGATTCACCTTTAAACTTTTCCTTTCATATTGTTCTATTCCCAATATTCGTGTGATATTTTATTATAAAATATCTCCAAATTTTTGTGAGTCTTAGTTTTCATGATTGGGTCCAGTCATTAATAATATGTTATATATGGGCATTGTTCCACTGTTAAAACAAATCTAATAGTGGCTTGTGACTTCTGCACAATACTGCAACTTTGGGCATTATTCTGCTGCGTTATGACTTAGCAAGTGGACGATGTTCCTTATAAAGTGGCTTGTAAATATGTTTTAATGAGAGCTGATTTCTTATCTCCTATTACTAGGCCTTTAAAGCCATTAAAAGTTTCCTGACCAAGCTGGAGGCTGTTTCTGAAGACCCGTCTAAACTAGATGAAATGGGTATGAGCTTTTCCATCTCAGTTATCCATGTTCGGGTTACTAGTACTAAGAAGTTACCTTTTTAATGAGCACAATGACATTTTTTAAAACATATTTGCTCTACTTTTGTCTGTCTTCCAGAGAAAGACGTAGCTTCAGCTGCACAGAGTAGCAGTTCAGCGGCAACATGGGCGGGCTGGGCAGTAACTGGAGTCTCTTCTCTGACTTCCAAACTTATCCGCAATGCCCCTGCAGGCACTGAAGGGGCAGCAGTTGGAAACACCCCCAGTGCACAGCCTGCAGCTGCTACTGTTGGTGCAAACACAGGCAGTAAAGGTAGCTAGGATTAGTGTGAGGTGTTTAAAGCTCACTGTTCACTGACTGGTAAATAATTGCAAGACTGCAACTAGATTCCTTATACTTTCATTTGAACATATATCAGGAAACTGTGGCAGCTTATGTGGGGAAAGTCATAACCGATAACAATAATATACGCAAAAGAGCAGACCAAACCATATGGACCAGGTGTTATATTGAGCACACAAGACTTATCCATCAACACCTACTAAAAGGGAGAAACCCGTGACCAATGTGCAATAACTGCCACACCTTTATATCAGTAAAACACAAACACCAAATGCCACCAAAACAGAAGTATTAGAGACTATCTGAAAATTCCCAGAAACATTCCGGGTGCACTAAAACAAGAAAACATAAGTACTGTATCTTAACAGGAATCATAGCATGAGATCCCCTGAGCAGCAGTAAAATCATTAAGAAACCATCTGCCATGAATATTTGGTAGACATGGTGCAAATAGATTCCTTAGATTATTTCCCAACAACTAAAATGTTGTGATTGTGAGACTTTATTCTGGCTTCATGACTGACTTTTTGAGACTCTTCAGTACGTTTTCATCACCTCCTTTTTTTTTTCTTTTTTTGCAGACCCCACAGAGACAAAAACACACCCAGCCAGTGTTCCCCCTTCAGCTACTGTCAGTGACCAAGTGGATGAATCTCGTACCGCAAAAGAGGCTGAACCAGTAGGAGATCGTTGGGACGATGAGGACTGGGGAAGCCTTGAGGTAATAAATAAATCATTCTCTTGTGATTGAGTTAGATTTGAGAGATGTCTGATTTTCTCTTATCTGATTATTCCAGTGCAGTCAGATTGCTGACAGTCTGATTTTGTGCAGTTATCAGATTCGTACATGCATGTAAACACACTCAATGTTTCCTGTAGCTGACTACAACTAACAGAAGAGTTCGGCAGTGTTTTCTTGCAACTCTTTGCTTTGCAAAGGAATGAACAGTGTGCAGTCCTAAATGCAATTGATAACGTATCGTGTTTGTGTGCCGTCAGGACCCTGAGAAAGAACAGACAGATCCAGATGACTGGAACTCTGATTGGTCCACAGTCTCTTCAACACAGAAGAAGAGCAATGTTAGTACTTTCTATGCACACATACAGTTTGAAGAGACAAAGAAAAGGAAACAACAAATTTATTCATCCTTTGCACACTCTTACGTTGGTCTTTGCTCTGTTAAAATGTTTCAAATTAAACATTGAAATCATTAAATTAACATTAAGAAGTAATGGTCTTTAATGGGCATGTTAGATGTATCAGTCGGATCCTTTTGGATTTAGAAGAATTCAGCCGATTAATGGGTGGACAAGAGAGCTCATTGAAATGATGAGGTATACACATCACCAAGGTACACTGATTGAAATGTAAAACTGATACAATACCTGCATAAAACAATTCTCCGTCCTCTGACACAACGTTCTTCTTCAGTATTGCCATACTACAGTTTAGAGCTGGCACATACCCAGTTAATACTTACGGTAAAAGGCTGTTTAGTGCAGAATTTTAGTGCAGAAATTAGAAAAGTAATGCTCCCAAAAATTACACCTACCACTTCTTCAAAGAAGCTGAAAATGGATTTGTTTAGCATGTTGCATCTTGGCATGTAACTCAATGCTGCATAACGGTAATGGTAGACCATTCTTACTGCAGTTTTGATTTCATATGAAGCTTTTTTGTTTTGTTTTAATAAACATCTACAAATATTGCTCAGTGTTAAGCTTGATCATAAGCCCTACAGAGCACTGCGTAGAATGGCAGCAGTGACCGGCATATTGGGTACAGCTCGTTAGCTAGCCAGCCAGTTAGCTTAACGTTTACTGCATTTAGCAGAAGCCCTTATCCAGAGTGACTTACAACTCATACGGTCTTACAGTTGAAGCAATTGTGAGTTAAGGGTCTTGCTTAAGGATCCAACTGCGGCAGCTTGGCAAAGGTGGGATTTTCCTGTCCTCAAGTGATCCAGTGAGTCCAGTACCTTAACCGCTAGGCTACAGTCTGATAACAGCTGGGAGAGGCTCCGAGAGTGATAGATTGAAGAACAGAAAACCGAGATGGCGCTTATAGAAAGTGTAACCGGAGAGGCAAAAGAAGAACTTCTGATTACTAAAGAAGCTGTGTCTGTGGTTTGGAAGATGGACTGTCATGCACTTTCCTCATCAGTCTCTTAACCTAATCTCACCAAGCATAAATGGATGACTTGAAGACAGGAAGAGCCAAGCATTCAGTTAGATCACAGGATGTTTTTTGGGAAGTCATGATGAGGTCACATGGCTCATTAGATGTTCCATAAACTCCGAGTCTATACAAGTGCTTACTGTCATTACTGCACAATGAAGAACATACCAAATACTTACATTCTGAAATCCATGCAATTTTCTGTTCTGCTGGTTTTGTGATTTGTGAGAAAAACGCCAAATGGCAGCATTTTCACTCGGGGTCTTCGACGTTGGGATCCCAGTGTTTACCTGCACGTGAACAGAAGATCATTGGTTGGATGACTGGTACTTCTAACATTTCCAAACTCCATCGTGTGCCTTTGTTGTCTTGTAGGTGGGTCGAACATCCTCTACTCAAATGAAAAAACAGAGCTCTGATTGGAGCAGTTCCGGCTGGGATGCTGATGACAGCTGGTCCAACGAGAAGGATGCGGACGGTCAGGGACAGAGCTCACCAGCAGATGAGGGATGGGGCAATGACTGGGAAGATGATGGAGCTCTAGCAGAGAGTTTCACCCCAACATCACGGGCTAGTGCACCGTCCTTAGCATTTGCCCCTAAGAGTAACACCACAAATTCTGAAAAGGAAGGTCTGCGATTGGCTAGCGACTATAACTGGGACAGTGCAAGTGCAAAAGGGACGACGTCTGACCTGTTTTCGAACGTTTCTCAGAGAGCTGGCCCTGCCTCGACTACTATGGTGAGGAGATCATGACTGATTTAAAATGGAGGATTAGACTGGATGATTTAAATATTCAGTGGCACTAATAGTATGAGTTTTTATTTCAGTAACTGAACTTGGTCACTTTCATTGCCTTTCTTATTTGAGATTTTTAACTACATTAAACATAACTACGCAGCTATACGAGTGATCAGTATAAGCTACAGAAGAATTTCTTTTCCAACCTTATTATAACGATTACTTATATAATTATTATTTAATTAATTCTATATATGTGTATACATAGTTTTTTAGAATTCGGTGTTTTAGAATATAGTTTATATAATTCTGGTATAGTGTAATTTTGGGAATAGTGAATTTTGGAGACAGTTCTACAGGTGTAGGGATTCCATTAACAACATTAAAATAACAGAGAAGCAAACAAGATTTCTTTTTTAGCAGGAGGGGAACTGAAAACGAATAAGGCTTTTCTTTTTTCCTGTGTGTGTAATTATTGTGTTTGTGTATGTGATTTCTGTCTAGAAGGCTGATGATGGCTGGGACACAAATCCTGGAGGTGAATGGGGAATGGAGAACTGGGAGTCAATGGAGAATGAGCAGGGTTAGTGTCAGTATTATCTTTGTGTTCTGTTGATTCACTCTTTTCATTACAGAGAAAATGGCAGAACCGAGGAACCTTTTCATAGGACATTTCATACATGCTCACACCACTGAAAATGATGACTTGTAGTTCTAAAGACTTCTTTTTAGCTCCTGTTTTAAGATAAGCCCATATGGACGCTTATTGTTGTAGGTTTGCAGTGATCGGTCCAAGCATAAGAGTACAGTGATTGGTCCAGACGTAGTGATGCAAGTGTATTGAGAGTTCAAAACCATGTTTACTGAGTTGAGGTCAACTGCCATTTCAAAATATACACTGCTCACAAAGAATAGAGGATGTTTAATTATGGGATATTTCAATTTGAAGTATCCCATAATTTCTGTTTAGTGAACGGGTTATAGTTCCTACCAAATTAGTCAGTGGACCTATCAGTAGAAGCAGTATGACAGCGGCTCCAGTGTTAGTACACACTTAATCGAACCCTCAATTAGTTTGGTCTGCAGTCAGAATATGCATTGACAGTGATTTTTATTCCAACTTCTACAAATATCTACATAATCATTGCCATTGGATTACAAAAACTAATATTTCCTGCATTCCATTTTTAGGTCTCAGTAAGGCCGAATTAGCCAAGAAGAAGCGCGAGGAAAGGAGGAAAGAGCTAGAGGCCAAACGTGCCGAACGAAAGGCAGCCAAAGGTCCGCTTAAACTGGGAGCACGCAAACTGGACTGAATGGGAATTCCAGAACAGACAGGCCTCAATGAAGATGGATCAGCAGCTGAAAAAGAGAGCGAAAGACATTTGGTCAGCGCTTGATCACAGGAAAACATTCCAATGGGTGGAATGGGAGCTGTCAGTGCTGTCTTTTTATTGGCCGAGATGGGGTGAAAGTCTGACATCATGTTTTTCACCCCATGACCTAAATACGCTTGAGCAACGGACAACACGCCCTGAGCTAGACATTTCCTGCTATTAGATTATTAACAACGTCCTTTTATACTGCATTCATGTATATTGTATGCATGGACACATTTGTTGGCAGAAGGCACTGGAAGTTTAAACATTTTTTTATATTAAAAATATATATGTGTATTTCAACCTAGATACCGTAGTATGTGTGTATGTTGAATATACACGCCATACTATCGGCTTCAGCTATCAAAGGACCGTAATAATGGACAACCAATTGCAAAGCTGCTTCTGAAGTATTTGGCAGTCACAAGCTGGTCATCATTCCTAGTTGGAACTGCCATGATTCATAATCGCACACGTATATTATATAATGGTACGTACAGGAGAAGCAAGTTCAGAAGCATATGACTGCTGTTTTCACGTCACATCAGGAAGTATGAGAAGTGTTGTTTTTTTTTCCCCTTTGTGCCTTCATCTGGATTCTTTATTGTAGGGTTTATGATCTGTCCTGGGCTGAATTACATTTTTTAAATTAGTTTTTGTCTTTTTATTGTTTTAAATGTAACTTTTATGATCTGGTGCAATATCTACAGACAGACGAATCCTGTATTACACACACGACTACAACATTAAGAAATAAAATCCTAAGGGAGCATGTTTCCACAAATAAAGTTCACTCTCTTTTCTGTTGCACACCTACTGAAAAGTATGTTGGTGCCTCACGCGAGTGGCCGTTAAAAATGATAATACAGGTATTAGCCATTTAATTACCACATTATGTTACATTATCATAGCCCTAGAGTCTTTTTATGCTGCTTTATGGAAATGTAAAGGGCATTTTTCCAAGGAATTATAAATAACTGCGTCAAAGATGTCACAGAAAACAGGAGTACAGTCTTGGCCAAAAGTTTTGAGAATGATACAAATATTAATTTTTACAAAGTCTACTGCTTCAGTTTTTATAATGGCAATTCAGCTTAACAACAATTAATTGCAAAGTCAATATTTACCTAGAAAATGTACTTTATCCCCCAAAACACATTTCAAATTCATTTCAGCCCTGCCTTAAAAGGACCAGCTAACATCGTTTCAGTGATTGCTCCATTAACACAGGTGTGGGTGTTGATGAGGA
>JAUZST010082620.1:0-20384 GCA_034779995.1 Parotocinclus haroldoi | reverse complement strand
TCTCTCTCTCTCTCTCTCTCTCTCTCTCTCTCTCTCTCTCTGTCTCTCTCTGTCTCTCTCTCTCTCTGTCTCTCTCTGTCTCTCTCTCTCTGTCTCTCTCTCTCTTTCTCTGTCTCTCTCTCTCTGTCTCTCTCTGTCTCTCTCTCTCTGTCTCTCTCTGTCTCTCTCTGTCTCTCTTTGTTTCTCCTGCATTCTGAACATCACGTCTCTGATTGGAGCTGATATGCAGAAAGTAGTCCGTGTTATCTGGTTTTGCAGGCATGATGAGCAAAGCAGGTGATCCATTACAGGCTGACAGTGTGGTCCAGCACACACACACACACACACACACACACACACACACACACACACACACACACACCTAACCCGGTAACCAAAAGTACACCCTTTGTCTTTTGTGTGTTTTTTTGTAACGATCAGCTAAACGTCAGGCTTTTGGTCCTCGCAGTGGTAAGTAAACTCGACTCACATACACACACAGTGGAGCTGCAAGGCTACAATATTTACAGGCAAGAAAGAAATCATCTAGCAAATATGGTCACGCAGTGGTCAAGGCCAAGGCGTGGTCTCCTTCTCTATGGTCAAACTGGTCAAGGGGGGCACATGTTGCGTTTATGAATTCATTCGGTTCAAACCAACGATACATTCTGTATATATATAGGGTTTAGAACTAATATTTAATAAAGTAAAAGACCCAAGTTGACAAAGGCATTCAGTTGCAAAGAACGATTCAGCACACACAATAAGAAAAAAACACTATTAGTGAAGTGCTGTTTTTTTTTGTGCAGTTCTCCGGAGTTCAACCTCAGGTTAATGCTTTCGTTTGGCAGACTTTATGTAATACACGCTGTTTTGCAATAAACCAGGGACGAGGTTCTTAATTGCTGTTTTTATAAGATCTAATACATTTAAAATCACTGTTACAACTTCGGACAGTTTGTGCTCATTACCTCAAAAAGCAGAAAAATATTTTTTATATCATTCTGTATATTCCTTTATCGTTTTTACATCATTTGACATCGTTTACATATAACCTCTATTCCTTAAATTCCTATGAAATGCCCGTATAGGCTACATTTACATTTATTCTATCGTTCCCAAATATCCTAGATATATACTGTGATCCCATGTAAGCCCTTTATAAAGTACGTTTTCCTGTCCGTCTTGTTGTCTGGCTTGTTTCAGCTTTCCTCTTCCAAAATGACACGGATATCTATGACGACAGGATCGATAAGGCCCTGATCAATAAATCACATTACGCTGAAGACTCTACAGCAGCCGAGCAAACCAGCTGAGACTCATCCAACACAAAGGACGGAAGGATCTGAGAGAGAATAAACGAATGGGGGACTGGGCGAACGATTTACTGCATGAGCGAAAAAGAGAGATAAAGAGCAGAAAATAAAAGGAGTAGGCGCAAGCTCGGCGAAGCTCAGCGAAAAGGTACAGAAAAAGGAAAGAAAAGAAAAGGAAGTTCAACGGAGGAGAGGTTAAATCAGACAGAAAACGAGGACAAGCAAACCCTTGCGGCAGCTGCTGGCAGCAAAGAAAATGGCAGGCATGAAAGGCAGAAAACAAACCCGAGCGGTTTCCTTTTCGGTAAGACTTCAGAGTTAAAAGATGCGAAAACAGGAATGACTATTATTGGTAGGAATTCAGTAACAGCAACAGTATTCGAATATTTTACGCCGCTCACAAAACTAGAGGACATGTCATGTCATATTATTGCATGCTGTTCGCTATTTAGCAGTTAGCAGCATTACGAACACATGAAATGAACGTTGCTCAGAAAACAAACGTGAAATACGACGTCTCAATTGCTGCAACTAGTACGAAAAGAAAGGCTCAGAGTTAACATGAATTTACATTTGCGTCATTTAGCAGGACGCCCTTATCCAGAGCGACTTACAATTACAATCTTACAACCCAAGCCATTGTGGGTTAAGGGCCTTGCTCAGGGAGCCCACTGTGGCAGCAGGGGTGGGATTTGAACCCTGGACCTTCTGGTCCATAGGCCGTTACCTTACGCACTAGGTCACCCCAGTGAATTATTAAATGGATTAAGATTTAACATACGATAAAGCACACTGCTGTGATATGACATCATTCTGCACTATCTACACCTACACTAGCTTTTGATTTTATGACCTCCGTTTTGGAGGTGCTGTAAGTGTAGAAGCGCTAAGCGTATCTGTACTTCGTTTTATCTTACGAACGTGAACCCTGGCTCAGCGCTAATGAAACGGCTCCGTAAGGCGAACCGTCGTGCCGCGAGAACCCAGGAGAGTCGTTCTCACTTTTCTGATTTCATGCCTTGCTGCTCTCGCTCCTTTTCTCTCTTTTTCTCAGCCTCTCTCGGCGCCGACGCCGGTTTGACGTGACGGCGAGAACGAGTAGCGTTTAATAAAGCAAAACGAAGGGACGGATACGAGCCACGATACTGCCGGCTGATCTGAGAACGTGCACAGCCCACCCACATACAATCACATCACTGTTAGGCATTTTAAACTAAAAAAGGGCCAAAACGGTGCAGATGATTTGGGGCTGGTTGGAGCGACCTGCTTTTTTTATCACCCCTTTTCACACCCAAGGACAAAATCCTGTTATTTGGTCTCGCTTAGATGAAATTTGGTCTCTGATCGAGGGCTCTGGGTTTCGTCTTTCTAGGCTGCACATTGGGTTGGGCTGCTCTGCAACAAGCCGAACCCAGACAACAAACGCTTGGGACGACCGAGAGCAAGAAAACGAGAGCGAGATCAGGACGGTACAGACTTTTGGATTTATCATATGAAAAGTTGTCCCGGTCGACAATCACGTGATTCGTCAGCCAAACTTGGGGTGAGGTTGAACGAATTGTTCGGCTGAGGCATTCCATTAAGGCCTAATCATTCCGGAATTACGTCCGCGATTTATCCCGCAGGTTTCAGATCATTAAGTAAACATAAAGCCACTAATGAGAGAACAGAGAGGTAATCTAGATACGTGACACTGCAGACGTGAATCTCAGGAATGAAACCGAGAGCTGGTGCGTTAAGAGAAGACAAACTGCTCATTAAAATCATCACACGGTGTCGCCCACCAACATCTGCTACTTTGGATTTTGTGGTTTCCGCAGCAGCAATTCATTTCGGGTTCTAAAAAATAAGTGCAAACAGCAACCGGGAAAAAAAAAAAAACTAAACGGGTTGTAAAAGCTCCCAGATGGCAACTGGAAATTGGAGAAACCAAAACAAACACCGCTACAATCACACACGCCCCCGTAGCCCCCGATTTAGAACGAGGGGCGTGTGGAGGTGTTATTATTGTGTGTTGTGTATTAAGTCAATTATTTGGCATCTATGACGAGTAGTACGGCAAGAGCTGAGAACGTGCACACCTACACCCACACACACGTAGACGCAAACAGATGACACGCAGCTCTCCTGCAGTTTGTTGGCGCAATTAGAAAAACACAACAGAGTGTGTGCATGTATGTGCGACTCTGATAAAGTATCAAACCACAGCGCTTTTACATTTTATTCACTAAACTATTACATTTTATTCGCGCTCAGAATATCTGGGAAATGCTTGACTAACTGATAATAATAACCAGCAGATGCCTGAGCCTGAGCCAATCCTGCAGAGAGCGAGCTCAAGTGTACAGTCCGACTCGCTACTGCACCAGTGGCTCTGAGCAGTTGTGGCAGCAGATGGGTGCAGAGCGAGGCCCAACATCAACACCTGCCTCTCAATTCATTAAGGTCCCGGCCGGAAGGGTAACTGCTTGTCCCCTGTGCGTTTGAGATCCCCTTATGAAAGACAGAAGTCAAGAAAAGTGTAGGTGAAAGGAAAATAAACGTTGGAACAGCTAGTGGGAAAGGTGGGAACGGAACAGAATTAAGGATTAAGAAGAGATTGTTAACGAAAGGGTGGAAGATAGAAAGCTGTCGAGTTAGCCTAGCGCTAATGTTAAAGTACTGGACTCCGGACCTGATGGTCCAGGGTTCAAATCCCACCTCTGCCAAGCTGCCCCAGTTGGGACCTTAAGCAAAGCCCTCAACCCACCTTTGTTTGGATTGTAAGACTGTAGGAGCTGTAAGTCGCTCTGGATAAGGGCGTGTGCTAAATAGCCTAAATGTGTTACTACAGCACTTTTCTATCTTTTCACAGTGTAGAAATATATCAAAGCAGCCTTTCGGACATTTCTATTACCTTCAGTTGTTATCCAAGCCCAAAAAAGGAAAAACCTTCCTAAACGTTCGGGAGAACCAAGTATCAAAAAGAGACCCAACCTCGTTTATCTGATTTCGAGGTGATCTAATTAATAAGATGAGAGAGCTGGGTCAAATAAACAGAAACAATATAAATACTCAGAGAGAGAGAGAGAGAGAGCATGTTTAAAAATATAATAATATGTAGGCGAACAATTTACAGATCTTACAAAAAGTATAATGAAGTGAATGGAGACTGTGAACCGAAATAAATCTGAGCTGTGGACATTCTGTACGATCTCAGGCTTAGTTTGTTGGTTTGTCTTGCTTTTTTCCATTTTCGGGCTTCCGCTTTTCGTACTTCCCTCGTTTGAATTTCCCGCTCTTTATCCCTGCTTGACTAATAATGTTATGTATATATATATATAAATAAATCCATTAATGATATAAGTGTAACGTGTAAAGAATACGTTATACTGTATTATATAATATTTATAAAATAAGGAGGGTCCTGGGTTCCTGGGACTTTCCCAAGCTCTTCATGTGGGTTCCTATGTCGTCCCACGACAATAACACAACCCACTCAGGCTCCTACTGCACCTGCTGCCATGACAACATGCTATCTGATCCAAACTCAACAAGATTACGGAGCAAATGCGCACACATAATGCAACCCACACAAGACGATCAAAACCAGCGCGCCGATGCGAACCGGAAGGCACGGGCATAATCCTCTCATTACTAAAGAAGAGTTTCTGTGTTACTTCAAAGCGATCACTCTTTGTTTTCAAACACACAGCAGGCTGTGCACATTTATAAATATACAATAATATAAAACAAGACGAAAGAACAAAAAACTGGAACAGCTTTTCCGACTCGACCTACTCACCCAGCCATCCTGCACCCGAGTTGGGTACACACATGTCCGTCTCTGCGCTGGGCAGCACGAAGCCCACCACAAACACCTCCACGCCATCAGACATAAGCGCCAACCCGAGCACGAAAAAGAGCTGCCACTGGAAGCGCCCGTGCCCGCACTCCTGGATGATCAGTTCGTACTGCTGCGCCAGCTCCTCCTCTTCAGCCTCCCGCTCTTTCTCCAGCTCTCGTCTGTCCTTCGTCCCGTCTGCAGCCGGACGGCCCAGCGCCACCTGGCCTTGTGTGTCCCCAGCGGGCACACCCTGGTACTCGCCCTCATAGATCTCGTCTTCATCATCGTGGCCTTCGGTGGCGTCGCTGGATCCTTCGTCGTCCTCATGCCGCTGCGCCTGGCCGTCCTGATAGTAGTAGGGATCTCCGTCCTCGCCCTCGTCTCCACCGTTGTCGTTTTCGAAACGGTGGTACGTGCGGCCCGAGTACTCATCCGAGGCCAGGTCCATGGCCTTGTTGACCTTTTTGACAGCATGTCGCTTGGCTTCTTTGACTATGTCGCGAGCGCCGCGGGCCAACGAAGTTCTCTCCCTGTACGGCTCATCCATCTTTCCCAGCAAGGACCAATTCTACTCGCACAAAGTGACGTGTCGTTCAGATTATGCCCAAAGTTGCTCAAAATCTGGAGCTCAGTTCTACATTCAGCCTGTGGAGATACATCCAAAAGGTCCAAGGATACAATCTGTGAAAGGGAAGCATAGAGAGGATTACATTTACAGTACAAGGTCTTGTGCAAAAGCTTGGGCAAAGATCCTTTTTTTTTTTGTTATTTATGATATTTAATCCATCAATTTCTGTTCTGAGACAAATTTCACCCCGAGTTTTTTTTTTGTTTTGTTCAGTAAACATAGTCAAGGACAGCAGCAACTAATCGTGCCCGCGATGAGAGATGGTGTTTTTGAGATCCTCAGGGTGTGACGCCCATAACGTCTGGACAATCAGGACTGGACATTTTCCGGACTGGCCCTTTCACACATGTAGAGCACTGAACGATCACAGTACAAATTAAGCTCCTGCTAAGGGACTGGATCTCCTGATCCTAATCCAGGATACAGTTAATGATCCCGTGTCCTCAAGGGGCACAGTAGCGACGATCAATAGGGCCATTCCAAAGTTGTTTTGGTACGTTAGGTTTCTTCCAGTTACACAGAATGTGCACCTGCAAGTTGATAAAGAGCCGAAAACCTCCTACTGGCCCAAAAAAGGAACTCTCTCACTCTTTTTTTGTGGATTTTAGACGTCTGATGAAGCATAAATCAGGCTGTGTGTGTGTGTGTGTGTGTGATACTGTAATCACTGTCCCTTTACGTCTCTACGTTCGTTACTCGCCTCCCAGACAATATTTGATTTAATTAACTACGCAATTACCTTACATTAACCGGTTCCTTAATTAGGATTGAGAGGTCATTATGTAAAATTAAATGAAGCTGCATGATTCTGTCGACACCAGGTCAAGGACACCCGACACACACACACACACACACACACACACACACACACACACACACACACACACACAACATGACATTTCATAACGAATATGAAGAGGATCCAATAAGATCTCCTGGACAGTCTGATCCTGTCCGTGCCCCTGATCACCCTCAGTGTGTTTTGGCCCTCTTGGGTGACCCTACACCCTACCGAACACAATATGGGGGCACTCCGGTCCAGTTTGACCTGCTTCTGTCGAATTCACCCCCACGAATATATCCCTTCCTTGAATTTGCATCTCATTTCCACAATCGAACAGGTTTCATCGACTTTTCTTTTGCTCTTTTCATTTGTCTAAGCGTCTTGTCTAATGAAATACAATCGAATTCTTCTCTTTTGCATTTCGAAATAACGCCCTCCTTTTTGTGTGCAGCGCATTAAATATCGTCAACGACTGGACCCAGAAAACTTCTATTCGTCACTCCATAATCCCCATTTCCACGGATCTTCATTCCAGTCTCTGTAGCCTTTCCGTGTTCTACCATCTGAATAAGGGGCATCTTGGCTGCTTCCCATCTAAAAAGACGTCCCAATCAAAGTTGCCAGATGCTGCTATTGCTCAAGTGTAAGGGAAGGAAACTAAAGAACTCGGACTTAAATCCTTTTTTTGGTTTGCTTTTTAATACGGCATACTAATTTCCTATGATATACTGACTGTATTCCGATACAGAAACAGCAAAATAATTGTAGATACTAGAAAAATGGTACAGAAAATTAAATGGTGGTCTAAGACTTTTGCTTATTATGCTGAATTGTACTAATATATATATACTTATATGGTGTCCTGAAAAGCAGGACGATCAGCACAGACAGTAACGAGGAGCTCTTAATCACTCATTAAAAAGAGAACTCAAGATCATCGTGAACGAAAACAGGTTTTCCCGACGGCATGGGAAAGACACCTTAAGAGTATGAAATTCTCATTACAGAGATACACCAGGCCACCCTGTTACCATGACGACCGCGCAGTATGGGGTAACCCTTATGTCAGACGTTGTGATGTCAAGCGCAGAAGGTAAAAGAGAGCAGGGCTGACGGAGGACCTTGTGCGGGATCCTTTAAAAGGTGTGTGTGTGTGTGCATATACAGTTCCTATAGTTGTTTAACCTTTATTCCTCTTTTACGTACGTGTGACCTGGAAATGATGCCAGGGGAGGACTAAGGAAACACACCAAGAGCCCTTGACATTCATTGGTATGTTCTCCCCATGTCCACCTCCTGGTACCAAGTGTGCGTCCTAAAAAGCAAAAGCGGCTCGTCTTGTCCTTAGCATCGGCTCTGTGTTCCCCATTCTGTCCCGTGCAGAGGGAAAATGAAATGGTTTTCTAACGGCACTGCTGTCACGGACCACTAACACCACCGCTGACCCGCCCATTAATCACGGGACACACCACATGCCGCAGAGGATGCGGAATTGCACTAGAGCACAAGCCTAACTGGGAAAGAAAGCGGCGCGGCATTACAGCCGAATAGAACATAACACAGACCCAGCGTCTGCGCCTCTGGTCAGCTCCGCTAAAAAGCGGCGTCGGCCAGCCGAACGCACGCCCGAAGCGCCAGGACACGCGTGACGTCACGCCCAATCAAACCGCCTAAATGACGTCACCAACAGGATGATGTAAGTGATGCGCCAAGCTCTTGCCGCAATACGCATTAACTTCGCTCTAAAGAGAGCGGCAGTCCCGGAGACGAGAGAATCAGCGTTTTGTCCCCTCACCATTTCAAAAGACATCCTAATGCAAAACATAACACAACTGCAGTACAATGGGTACACACACCAAACATACACGCATTCTGCTCTGAGAAGTACTGCCTGCGTTTTTGGCACACTCTTGTTACTCTTGGGTTCCCTCTTTTTTGCTTCTTTCATCTCTCTTTTTTATTTACTTCTTCACTCAGAACTTCCCTTTTCCCTTCTATTTCTCACGCCCAGTTCGTTTTCTAATTATTATCCCATTTCCTCTACTGTTTGGTTTGCTTGGGTTTTTTTGTGTTTTTTTTTTGCTTTGTTCTTTATTCCTTTCTTTATTTCTCGTTCATTTAGGCTTCCCTTCATCTTACTGCGCTTCCATCCTTCATTTATTCCTACCGTGTATCCTTTATTTACTGCCTTTCTTTTTAATTTGCTTCGTCTCCATCCATCCTTCATTTTCTCCCTTCATTTCTCTTGCTTTTTAAGCAACTCCTTTCCTGAATTAGCAAGTTTGTCCCACTGTCCTCTCTTTAATTATTTTTTAATAATGTAGCTGTTTTCCATATTTCCTCTCCATTTGTCTTCCCACCCTTTTATCTTTTCCTTTCTTATTTAATTCCTTGCTTATCTCCTGGTATCACCCTTTCATTCTTGCTCCGTTTTCTTTCACTTGTGTTTGCTCCCTCCTTCATTTTGACATCTTTTCCTTGTCTTTATTGCTCTTTTATCCTTTCAGCTTCCTTAACGATATCTGCCCTCTGCTCTTTACTGCTGCCTTCTTTCTCCCTGCCCTCCTTCGCTCTCTTATTTCCTATTCTAATTTGCCTCTTGCTGCTCGTCTTACTATCACTTTCTACAACAAAATCCCATTTGGTTTCTGCGCTTATAGATTAACAAACACCATCATTTCCTTATGCAATGGAAATCCCAATGCTCAGTGTCAGAACCCGGCGGTAAACGTCGGCTTATAATTATGAAAAACACCACGCTCAGAGGTTAATGCAAAGGCTAATGCAGACTGGTTCGACTCACTTGTAGTGCCTCGCTTTTCCCAAATCGACAGCGACCCACCTTTTTACAGGGACTCTGGGTGATTTTTTTGGATCTAATGCACATTAATTCTCCCTTTCAGCCTTGAGAAAAGCGAAGCTGATGGATTCCACCTGATCTAAAGCTCCGTTTCTGCTGAACAGAGGAAACGAGGGAGTCCTAATGTACCTGAAAGAGCTGCAGCACTAGACGGTTTTGCATTCATCTCACCACTCTCATCTCTCTCTTTTGAGTTCTCCGCAGCTGGTTTCACGCACCACTGCTTCCCCTTCACCAGCAGCAACACAGGAAAACGCATCAATCACCGTTCTGACGCAAGCAGCGTCCCTTTAATGAGATTTCAGCTCTCCATGCTCGTGTACAAGAGAATCAATTTTTCCTCTCTCTCTCTCTCCCTCTCTCTCAGATGAATACTTTTACACTCACAGTTATTCTGTTACACACCAGCAACACGTCTGACATGTTCAGTCAAATATGATTTTCCCTCAGGAAAGCTACGAGACTGAATGAAAGTTTTTGGAATTCTCAATTAAACCAGCAGTAATAAGCATTCGACTCAAACCAATAACACACCATTGTGGGATTCTTTATCGAATGCATGGCGTCATCGTTCACAGTGCTCAGTGTCGAGGGAAAAACCTGCGACTCATCGTATGTTACAGTCGGCAGAAACTCCACCGGGAGCAACGGCCCATCCGATTTGCACAATTTTAGCCTGTTCTGGGATTTCTTGCACAACGATGCTGTGCACTGCATGCCGCCCAGACCCAGAAAATCGACCCCAGGCCCTGCTGCTCCTCCACCGTGCTTCACGGTTGGGATGAGGTTTAGATATTGCCGTGCCTTCCATTTGGATTCTGTCCTTCAGCAGCTTTTTATTGTGATCTGGCTGCAGGTTTTTGCAGGGCATCCAGTCCTAGTAAAAGAACAAAACGATCTGTACTTGTCGACTGTCCGTCTTTATTGATTGCCGATAAACGCCCAGCCTCGTCCAGCTTCGTCCTTGTGAGCTTGTGAACGTTTCGAGGTTTGCCTTGATACACGTGAGCGGGTATTTCATAAGTAAGTAAGTCTGCATTGTCCATGGTTTTTCGCTGTGTGGAAATGTTTGTTGCAATCGGAGCTAGCGGACACTGCACAGAATAATGCACACACTGCATACGCATAAACGCTTACTGCTAAAAAGCAAATGTGTTTTAGGCTTTTTACAGATTCCTATTTAAACTACCAGCACCCAAATAAAACGTAATAATAAACAAGACATCCTTCAAACCCAGGTCGATCCCAGTGACACAGACTGCAGGGGAGACTCCACTGGATCCACTAAACAGGTTCAGGTTTAGTCGGATCACCCGCTTTGTTCCTGTGCAGCCAGGCGGTGCCACACAGAGGCGCTGGAGAGCTGCTCGGATCTCCACAGATCTCCCCATGTGGCACAAGAGAGCCCTGAGAACTCAAAAGACCCTCCTGATAAGATGGAACAAAGAGAAGCATGATATGATCAGTATGCGAAATGGGACAGCTCGGCTGGTAGGCAACAGTTCCCAATCCTAGGTTCATATATCGCCCCTGGCGAGTCGATGGATGCCTGTCTGTCTTTGGTTCCTACTGTGCACTGGCTTTCAAGTTCTCAGGGTTCTGTTGTGCAGTGAGAGCAGATTTGAGGTGCCCCTGCGTGACACACGGGTGCATGAGCAAAACTAGAGATGTTACAGCAGATAAAGGAGCATGTATGGCTTTGATGAGCAGTGCGAGTGCAAAAGATGAACCGAGAAAATGACATTTTACGCCTGGTACATCTAATAACTGAAGCTGGAGCACTTTTGAAGGGAGATCAAATATAAACGGAGAAACGCTTTGGTGCCATTTTATACTTTTATCATTTCTGGCGGACATAAACCGTGAAGCGGTGCTCTTTAAAAATTGGTTTTACTCGCTTGAAATTTCATAGAATAACTAGATTTTTCAAAAAGACAGTTCTAGGCCCACCAATCACACACACACACACACACACACACACACACCTGTGACAAGCGGTTGCGTTAAGCAAGGGTGAATTTCACCCGACGCTAAGATTTCGACGGGACTGAGCTTGAATTCAGCTCAGCGCTTGAGGACTGGCTTTTAATATCGAGCTTCCCCAGTTTGAATGATGAACTGAGGTTACGGTTACGTGTTTGGAACAAAGAAGACAGAGAAGGCAAACAGAAGGGATCCGGAAGGTCTGGCGCCTGGTGGGAACAGGAGGGAGGACAGGCCCAAGATCCAAGATGGAACCTTCAGGGTCCGGGGTCCACTCAGGGACAGGTCACATAACAGATGCTTAAATCTTCCCCAGTTTTGTAGCATAGTAGGCATAGGAGAACCTGCTATAATAAAGTCCAGAGAGTCCAGGTCTCCACAAACTTCAGTGTCTCACTGCATGATTATTCTGACTTCCAGTTAGTACAGGTCTGAATTCATCATGTAAACGCGGTTTAATGTCGAGCTCAAGCCCAGCGGGTTCTACTAAACTGGCCAAATCGGCTGAATTAAAAGTTGGTCTGTTGTGGTTGTGAATTCGAGCTACGACGCACGAACGCGCAGTCCGGAGCGCGCATCATCATCACGTCGTGACTGCGAATAATGTGCATAATGCGAATCTGTTTCATTTAAAGTATGAACCAGAACCACGCAGCAAAAAGGCGCGGCTTAAAGCCAAGGCTCTGTTACATCTAATCCCGACTTTTTTTGATCGGAGCAAAGCCTCATATGTAGCCAAAGATGAAAGCTGTGAACTTACCAAGGAAAGGCGCGGAGATCCGGAGCGCGACTTCAACCAGCCTCTAAATCCTGATGCAAAGGCGCAGGGGCTTCTTTAGGTTTCTCAAGCTTTGTTTTGCCAGGCTTTTCCTTGATTCTCTTTATTTCTCCGCAGTAAGCAGCTCCCCTCTGCAGTAGCTACTTACACAGAGAGAGAGAGAGAGAGAGAGAGAGAGAGAGAGAGAGAGAAGAGAGAGAGATCAATAGTGGTTTCCCGGTGCGCTTTTTTTCCTCCAGTCACGATTCTCTGGAGGTGTGTACGCGCTGTGTTTCCCCCACCAACTGTCACAGATAAGCTAAGCACCATCATGCATTTTTGTGGAGAGGCTGCTTTGGGGAAGGCACATTCAAAATAAGCATGTTAAGCGTTAAGTAGATTCGGTGAAATAACACTCTGGATGAGAAACGAAGTAGAACTGAACAAGGATTTCTGTATTATTGCATTCACTGTGTATCCTAACTTTCGGAAGCTTCTTCGGTTAAGCGGGTTAAAACCATGATCCGTACTGCCCACACAAATTCCACAAAGTGGAACTGAAATATCACCTAATTTATCTGAGCACTGTATCGGTGCCTTGACTGCAGCATGGCTGATTTTCTAGTAAATATTTGTCCATTAATCCATGCCAAAATCCAAAAGACACTGGCTCTTGCTCAAGGCCTTAGCAGGTCAAGCTTTCGGAAAGATGCCGAGGCATTATGGGAAATGTAGTTACCATGTTAAAAAGGTTGTCACTTGTAATAATTCCGGTTCCGGTTTGTGGCGTTTCATGTTCATCATGTGTACATGCTGGAAGGTGGTGGGACTAATGGGTGCGAATGCCCTGAATTGTGCCTGTTCCTGGGACAGATGTCCAGCCATTGACTGTAAAAAAAAAATATATTGGTTCGGTAGTTCTTATAGAAGGTTCTGGCACAATGGCCAATTTTGGATCTCCTGCAAAAGATTGCTTTTTTCACCGTGTTGCTGCTGAATGATGCAAAGCAGCATTTGATATTGCACTGGTTATTTCCAGTGAATTCAGGGGACCACCTTTTTTTTTTATATTGACATAATCATCATGATTTAAGTCTCCTCTCCTCTGGAGAGCTGTAAACGGAGAGACCCAGTGCATTCATGCAGCTGAAAGAAAAAGGCCTTCTCCTAAACAGAACAATTCCTCTCCTCCGAGGTTCACTAATAAAGCCATCTGGAGGAAGAGTCCCAGAAGAAGATGGAGGAAGGAAGGCTTGAGGGTTCCCCTCTTAGGCCCTCGAATAAATATGCTAATATGCTTCGTTCGTAGCTATTCGCCGCCAGCTGTCTCTTTCTGAGGAGTCAGGAAGTCTCCACGGCTCTCAGGCGCACGCACAGGGTGAGATGGGACTGACACGGCCAAAAAATGCACTCCCCTCTCTTCAACTCTCACTTTCCCCGATAAGATAAAACACTTTTATGTACTTTCTAAAGTTGGGAGCAGCTGCTGAGGGCAACTGTGCCGGGACTCGTTAACTGACAGGCTTGGATAAACCCGCCTCCAGAACTCTCCAGCTTTCTTGCAGGAAACCAGCCAGGCCAATGGTCCATAGATCACAGCCAGGAGCTAAGCATGCTGGGACAGCGCTAGATTGCTACAGTGAAAGCGAATTAAGTGTTTGCCATTGAAAAGGAGAAAAGCAGCTCGGCGAAATCACCTAATGCTGAAAGTGGGAACACTCAGAACTATGATCATCATTTAAGATACTAAGGAAAGAACGTGATATTTTCCCCTAAGCAAAAGTATCTCTGGGATAGGAAAAGCTCTGCCGGGAACAAACCAGATTTAGTTGATTATTTGGGATTATCTGGATTATCTGCATATATTTCGTCATGTCTCGTGGCTACAGAAAGCCCAGAATTCATTCCTAGCCCAGGCTCCGCCTTGTGTGGAGTTTGCATGTTCTCCACATGTCTGCGTGGGTCTGCTAGAGGAATTCCGGTTTCCTCCCACTTTGCAAAAACGTGCATTAGGTGAAATGGTTTCTAAAGTGTGACACCCCCCACCCCCGTACTGCCGTTCAGGCCCTTTATTAAGTCGATTCAGGGGGCACCCATGACCAGTGGCATGGTTCTGAACCAGATCCTCCAACTCGAGGCACTCCGGAGACGTGATGGACGTAAAAGCTTCCATCAGACCACAAAATCCCACAAGAGCGGGGATATGAAACTCGGTTAGCATAACGCTGAGCCTCTCTGGTTCATGTCCAACGTCAAGCCAGGTAGGGTTTGCCTTTTAGTTTCGATGGGCAAGGGGCCCCTTAGAGGGCAAATATGACAGCTCTCTTATCCAGAGCAACGATCGACCTGAGCCGTGGTTAGGCCACACACAATATATTCAATGGTGGTCACAAAGCATTATGGGATCTGTAGTTCTTGTATAAGCCAGTGGGCGCGGTCTGGTACGTTTGTCTTTTTATCTGTATATCTTTTCTTTGCTTCGAAATAATTAGCATAACTCATCCGCTATCTTCTTGGTTTGAAGTCTTTTTTTTTTTTCCAAGAGTCTTCTCGCTTCTTCGCGTTTGTCTGACATTTACCTACACGTTCATTTCCATGACGCGCGTGCGTGCGTGCGCGCGCTTACAAGACGCTCTCCAAACAGGCCTTTCCCTGATTTATATTCACACAAGCTTACTGTGGCGAGTCTGGGAACATGGGGGTGGACAGTGGAGCTTTAATTGCTTGCTGTTTTGAGAGATTTCTCCTCTGTGACAAAACCTGCTCTTTCACTTTCCCGCCTCTAGCCGACCCCCAGCTCATATAAAGCTCTAACGAACTCCAAAAGCAAAAAGTTTATCTTCTGAGGTACGGCCTTCCATCAAAGCTGCTTCGTGAACTCTTTGTCTCTTCCTAAAACTTGACCGCAGCGATGCCAGGAACAGTTCTCCCCGTGCCTGCCTGGGTTTAATCCACGAATTCCGGTGTCCAGTTCCGAAGAGGTGTTAGGTTAACTGGTGTCTCTAAAATGCTGGAGAGGGATGGGCTGCGCCAGGCAGTCCCTGCCCGGGTTACGGGACTAGCGAGTGGTGAGTGGATGAGTTGCCTTTAAAACGAGCCGGCCAGCCAGCGAGGCAAATCTCAGACGAGATCCCCAGACCCCTCTCAGCTAGATCTGGGTTAAATCTGAGCTGATTGCCGAAACCACTGAAGCAACTCGAGAGCGAAATAAAAACGAAAAATGGCTCCTTTAAGAGTCTGAGGGTGTGAGAGGTGAAGTGTGGTTTGTCACGGTGAATGTGGAAGAGGAATGTATGGTTTGCCTCAGTGTCGTATTCGATAATTCAGCCCTGTACCCCATTGCCTGTCATCCCAACTCAACTCATCTTATTATAGATTATTTCTGACGCTGACGTTAATTGCCTTTTCTCGCCACTGCAAGGCCGGTCTACTTCTGAGTGCGTGTGTGTGTGTGTGTGTGTGTGTGTGTTCACAGACCCAAAGTCCCTACCTTTCATCTACCTCACTTCCATCGCCTTTCCGCTCAATTTATCTTCCTGTCCTCACTCTTTCTCCGTCACGCGTCTCGATCAATCTGGTAGGAATGAACGGACGAACAATAATAATACCGCTCTGGACAGGTTTAATAACACTACCGTACTAATGTTTTTTTTATAATTTATGTTACTTAAAATTACCGTTTAAAAAGAAGCACTACAGTACGTGCAAGGTATCATAACGTCCACGAGGCGTTGCTAATGTCCTCTGCAATGTTTCTGTGTACCAAGTTTAGAATTACTCCGGGCAAAATGAACGAACACCATTTAATGTATCTTAATTCAGTACATCCTATGGGCAAAAGTTTGTGGACACCCAAAAGCACAAAATGTGAATATTAGTGTGCCGTTTCACCAACTTTGCTGCCACAACAGCCTTTGTGTTTCGGATAGAATTTGGAACATGACCGTGAGGTTGGCTTCTCATGTTAGACGACCAACCCTGGCTAACGTTTCTCATTCCGGTGCGTCTGATATGATTCTGAGTTCAGGTCGAGGTTGTGCGCAAGACTTGTTGGAAGCGGAAAACCAACATCGTGATGGTGTTACAAACCAGTACAAGCGTCCTGCTGAAACGGGTTGTCCATGGAAAATCCCGAAATGCATGCTTTGCAACTGATAACGAACATGTGACTATGTGGGAGTGTGCTGAGAGAGTCGGTGGAATCCCACAGAAGTGAGGAGACGACAAAGGAAAAAACACTTCCATTCGCCGAATGGGACGACGTTATACGTTTCATATTCTTCAATTGCGATTCTGTCCCCCGTGTGTGCTGTGAACGCTGAATCTAATATACATAGTAATGACGGTCTAATGCGTCCTGGCATGAGCTAATGAAAGTCAAATCAGCACTTGCGCTCCTTTCACTTACCAAACCGCATAATGTACGGACCGACCGGCGGAAAACGTTTTCATTCACGAACTGCTCAGACCCTTCGGTCAGTGCTCTTGGCCTTCCCAAGGTCCATTCAGCCAACCATCCATCTGTTCAGTCCCTTGGGTGTTTAGCAATCCCTTCATGCATTCGTGCTTTGGTTTATTCGTTTGATAAATAGCCTTTAAATTCTTCATATATTCATCCGTTCATTTAGTCATTCATTCCTTCTCTTCCATTTAATCCACACGGGGTCGCGGTGCCCACCCGGTAACTCTGGGCCCAAGGGCAGGAACAACCCTAGATGGGACCAATCCATCGTTGCCCACTAAGGGTCACTTTAGAGACACCAATTAACCCAACACGCATGTTTTTGGGCTGTGGGAGGAAACCGGAGTAAACCCACGCAGACACGGGGAGGACATGCGGACTCCACACAGAAAGGACCCGAACCGCTCCACCCTGGGATTGAACCCGGGACCTTCTTGCTGTGGGGCAGCGGTGCCGCCCCACCGTGCCCCTGTGCCGCCCTCTATATTTATCCGTTGTTGCAAAAATCAGTCCAATCTTTCAAGCTGTCCAATCCCTCATTGCTCCGCTCCTCTGTTCTCTGAACTGCACTGTCGAGCTGGTATTCTTAGAGCAGGCACAGCAGTGCTGCTGGAGTTTGAAACCATCTCAGTGTCACTAGCCAGACATGATCACTAATGCAAGCTGGGCATCCATTCCTTTACCAAAAGAAACGTCATCTTGCTTGTTTGAGACAAGAAATGCTTCTGGAAGTTTTGGTTACTTCCATTTTTATTCACACGCAGTGGAACAAGCCAAAGGGTCCATCGGTTTTATCGCCGATGATTCCCGTACACTGGTGTTTTAGTCACTGCTGGTAGACCTGTACGACCTGCAAATTCAGCTACTTCCTTCACACTACGTCCTTTGTCTCCCCTCGGACACCCCGCAGGTATTTAAAGCCCTACCATACGCTGCAACGCCATCTACATGAGCCTGAAGGTACTACCACCTTAAGCATGCAAAGCGGATCATATTTTGTCCGGGTATCTTATTTAGTATTTATTTCCTCGTCCTACAGAGGTGATACTAATGCCATATTAAGCTTGTCTGTGACTACGTTTGTCAGTGTGTGTGTGTGTGTGTGTGAGATGGCAAGCAGCTGAGCTCCCGCTGTGCTCTCTGTAGCTGTGTGTTAGTTAATAACCCACAGTCTATTAGTCATAACAGCTTCCTCTGCTGTGCGAACCACAGCCATCGTTTTTACGCACACCTACATCCACGCGCTGAAATAAATCTAATAAATAGACGTGGGACCTGCGCCTTTCTGTGGGCTTGGAACGTGTGCGTGTACACGACGACTCACAGAACAGGAACGAACGAATAAAAGTAGTACCATGTATGCAAATATCCTCTTGACATAGCAGTTCAGATACTTTGCGCAGAGCGTTTAATTTGAAAGATGAATATTGACTGAACATTGACTATGAACAGTAAATGTTGGAGTTCTCCGTCATTCAGACGTGAACTGGATATATGTAAGGCACACTCACAGGGAGATCTCGGATATTAAAGCAAATCGGTCGGACGCGAAACGGCACGTGCCTGCCGTCTTTTCTCTAGTAAACTTTCTGACCTTGTACTGACACTAGACGTAATGTTGTTTCTCTCCACATCACGCGTTCGTTTTGCTTGTGCAAATCCTGTATTTTATGCTGCACGTACATCTACAGTAGGTATTCATGGGAGTTCTTTGCCGCAGAGATAATGGCACCTCGTTCAAGAAAAGCTACAATTAACAGACAACAGCCCGTCATTAATTAGACACAGCCTTCCATTATGTGTGCCACACTGACCTAAGCCCTGTTAGAGAAAATCACAGGGAAGTACAACAATCTAAAAACAAAAGAAAAGACAAGTAAGGACATGAAGAACTGGTTTGCCATGCCTGTAATCGTGCACGATTTCTTGAATTGGCTGTTTTACCCTTCGTTATTTCACCAGCTTTGCCATCTGTAAACAATCAACAAAGCAGATCGCCGTTCTCTACGATTCCGATTGAATTGTCTATAAGGTCAGCCAAGTTGTCCGCTGTTTTATTTATTCGTTAAACGTTCTGTTTTTTTTGTTTATTTGTCAAGTATGTGTTCGTCAGTATGAAACTGAAGTCAGGTTATCATGTGTTTGTTAGCTACTAGAATAGCACTGAGCATTTGGCAACCGAAACGGTTCAACCAAACACCGAAAGTGTGTGCCTTGCCAATTTTGGCTAAATATCATGCAAAAAAAAAAAAGAACCAAACAATAATGTTCTTCTAAAAGCAGCTATCGTGTTGGTCGTCCAAAAGCATTTAAAAATGTCAGAAAACGACCCAAGAACAGTGGTTTGCAGATCGTTCTGCCAAACTGTCATGGCGCTCGTTGCAAAATACGATGACACTTTATTTATTCTCTGGTGAAAAAGTGTCAACGTTTATTTCTGCTTCTGTGTTCCACCTCACCAGGGACCTTCTGTCCTTCCGAGTTTTCTAGACTCTTGGCCAGCATCCCACATAAGACAAGTGATCTTCTCTGCTTGGCTATTTGGTATGTTTGGCTTCAGACTAGATACACCGAGTTGCTACCTACTCAAGATTGGGCTAATTTAGCGTAATCATTGAGCCCAACGTGTTTTTGGACTGTGGGATTAAACCGGGGGACTCAGAATCAACCCACAGGGACATGGGGAGGTCGGGAACAAACTGGAGAGCAAACATTAGAGCTATGAGGCGAACGTACTCAGTCTCTAAAGTAATTTATCATCAGAACCGGGGATTCTGAGTATTCCAATTACACGCTGTGCCTCCCCCGGGGGGTTGCCACAGCGCATTTAGACTAGCCCTGTGCTGACATAACAAAATGTTTTACAAATAATAGTGTATGACGCGGTGCTGTCATCTTTGCCGTTTATTGTCGTACCGTTAAGGTGAGAAAACCACCCGGAATAAGCGGGGTGTCATTTTTATTTTACTTTGACGCAGACTGTTTACTTTGTGACAGCCTGCGGAAAAAGAATCAATCCAGCTCACCAAGCTTCCACCCAAATACACACATCGCCTGCGGATTATCATCTCAGCCCGGTGAAAACATCTGCAATCTCTCCTGCCCGCTTTTCCGATCCGAGAGCATCCTACAAATCAGACGGCACGCCCAATACGCTGCGTAGAACCACAATCCAGGAACCGGCAGATGGTGCAAAGAAAAAGAGATAAGTACAGCCGGGGGTCACACGTATTGTAGCTTATAATATCGACACTATTCTTATACCTAAAGGGTTTGTTTATTCTTTCATATCACGATTCATTATGTAAGAGTAAACACAGCTCCCATACAAAGTCATTAAACAAAGCGGAAACAAAATCAGATGTTTTGGCAATAAGGGATTAAACCCCAGTCCAACAGCAGAACTTAACAGGATGTTAACACGATATAATGGGGGCACCTCTGGTCTACGTTACTCAAGAAGGACTCAGAAGGACCCAGACCCAATTGCCCAAAAAGGGTCCTGCATTGCAATGAACCCCTGACGAGCTGGAACCGGCAGAAACACTTGAACGCCTACAGTATGTCAAACAGTAACGCGTTGTTTTCTGCAATTCTCTCTCCTGCCAGCAGGCGTTGCAAGGGAGCGTAATACGTACAGTCGAATCCTGTTAATGGGGGCACATCGGGACGGGATCGTTTTGGTAACGATAACGATAATAACCAGCTGGTCCGATTAATCGAACATGCCCTATGTTAGAAGACGGGACGTGCTATAATTGATGTAAGATATTAAATGTTTATTAAACC
>JAUZST010082609.1:0-20385 GCA_034779995.1 Parotocinclus haroldoi | reverse complement strand
ACAAGCCGCGTTAGTGAGCTATTGAAGTTCAGACGAGTGTACTCACTGACCGGGTAACTTGAGGCGGTAAATTTATCACGGTATAAAATACTGCATTAATTCTTTGTGCTCGGTTATGGCAGCGACGTTAACGGGGTCTCTTTTGAGGAAGAGGGTAAGAAACACCTGATACGTGTGAAATGCATAAAAGAGTGCGAATTTCCGAAAGCGTTAGCCAGCTTCTGATACAAAACAATTATCTGATACTATTCCAAACCGCGTGCTCCTCTATTAACTAGTGTGTCTAAGTAGTGCGTGCGCTATTGCGTACAGTTAATGCTGTGCTTTGGGATTTTGGGACACGGCCTCTGTTAGAGTTCTCCTTTATTTCATGTTTCTACCGTCACCTGCTGCTTAGGAGTATTTTCTTTCAGATGCACAAACACCTTTCTAACATTTCAATTAAATGTGTACGAGCCACATAATCATACAGTTCAACTTTACATGAGTTTTGTGTTGTTAATGTCAAGGTCAGCAGAACAAATACACAACGTACTGTACATGCATAAATCGACAAACGGTTAGTAATGGTTGTAATGGATTACAAGCATTAAAGCATAACCTGGAGTCAGGAACAGAAACTATACTATCCAGCTACATGTTATGTAAAGGTATTTAGAACCTCAAAAAATCTTTACTATACAGGGTGAGTCAAAAGCCACAGGACACCCTTTTATTTCAGAAAGAAGGGGGAATTATATCAGAATACCCCAACAAGTATTGGCTATCTTTTAGGCCATGTCTGGAACATGGCAACCATCTTGAAAGCTTCCATATTGGATCATTGGAAAGTTTGTTTCCAATGGGAAATTGGTCATGTAGCATATCAAAAAGACCAGAATTATTTCAGAACTTGATTGCAGCCAATCACATTTGCACTATCTCTTGTGGTTCAAAAGTTGTCCACACAAAGTTCAAAGCTGTTGTTTGTTCGACACAGGTAACTGAAGATGGAACCGACGATTCTGATGAACGCGTCATAGCCACAGATTTCAACAACCGTAAACCCAGAAAAATCACCAATTTCACACAGCACTGTATATAGCTAAATTCCAGAAAACCGAGACTGTGGACGGCAAGCCACCACCGAGGAAGAATCCTCAGCGATGGTTTTGGAAGCCTGTGTGAAAAATTCCACGATGCGGCTCGCAACATGTCCTGTGTCTTTTGACTCGCGCTGTACAACCAAAAGTGTTACAGAAAGAAAACTCTCTTTTATGTAGGGATTCTTGTGTGCCTCTAGTTGAAGGAATTGGTGATTACATGCTTTAATACTAACACTACCAAAAAGTTGGTCTACAACAAATGAGTCGTTGCTATGCAATGCGAATGATCCTCTACCGTTCTGAGAAGTCACGTTGGTTCTTGATTCCTAATGTATTTTGAGTCAACAAATAGTCTAAAACCCATACTTCTGGTTCGAACAGTAAATGGTGCGATGTTGTTTGCTGGCTGAAATGCACCTGCCACACTGTTTACTGCCGGTGAGTAGAGTAGGGTTTTGGTGTGTCTCAAAATTACACATTACACACTTTTTATCCAGTAATCTTTCATTTCGCTCAAGTAGCTACACGAACATCTTGGATATGCATGTTAAATCTGTGTCCGCGACTTCAAAGCAGACTTTGCACTGTTCACCAGGAGGTGTTTGAGTTGGATGAATGGACAGCTCAATGGAGCAATCACAAACTGTATGGCTGGAACTTAACCTATAGAAGACTCCACATCTACAACTGTCTCAGTAATCTAGGTGTGTAATAATGCTGAATGCAGTTATGGTACACGAAGTCTGAATCTATACTGCTCACAAAAATTAGGGCATAATTCAAAATGAAATCTCCCGTAATGAAATATCCCCTAACGTTTGTGAGCAGTATAGATTCGGACTTTGTGTACCTTAGGGTACCAATGTACCATACCAAAGCTGCACCTGATGCACTCATACCAGCGCTACATGAAGCACTGCACCAAGTTATCAGTGCTGACCGATCTCTTATATGGAATTTTGATCCCCTGTATCCCCTCAAAGCATAAAGAGGTTTTATGTTAATGATATCTGTACTACCTCGTTTTAGTTGACATTCATGATTCAGAAACAACTCGCTGAACTATTCATTAGGTTGATAATTAAAATAGCTTCTCTACAAACGAAATTCATACTATTCTGTCATTCATCATTCACTATCATATTCCTACAGGTACCTCTTCTGGTGGGACGCGTGTGTTACTCGTCTTCAGCGGTAAGTAAATGAGAGCTCAAGTATGCCTGTGTTCTTAATTACAAGGAAAATCATATATGCCTTTGAAATGTTTGAAGCATTTTGTCTTTGCAAGAGTTTATTAATTACTTGATTGCTTAAACTGTCCCAGTTATTACAGAAGTTTGCAATGAAGAAAAACTTGAATTACGTGGCCTTGTTACGTGGAAAATCATGTTTGCTCTGTTGCACAGGCTGTTTTTGAGAGATCATTTAAAAAACTACTGCCATTGATTAGTAGTTTTCTCACACTGCCCCACATCTGAATTACCCATCACAATAATTATCCAGTGTTACCAATGATAACACTCCACTGCATGGCAAAAACAAGCAATCAACCAATCTTCTAACACGACACTTTTGGAACTTGAAATTCTGCCTTGTCACCTCGGTACATACATGCTACAACGGTGGAAAACCTAAGCAAAGCATGTTTGTATCGTGCTCTCTGATTTGTTTGTGTGCATCTTTTATGTACGACTGCATTCGTCAGGTTCAGACATTCTTGTTAGGTTAATTGATTACTCTAAATGACCACTGACTTGATTGTATATCTGTGACTTGAGATGCCACTGAATAAACAAACAAGTCCAGTAATGGTGCATTAGAAATGAGTTTATGGGCTCTTGGTGCTCAGACAGCACAAAACAAACAAGCGTTTTTGTGGAAGTGTCAATATTTTTTACTTTAATGTACGGCGGCATTAAAGTCGCCAAGGACGCATTTCCGATTCTGACTCCATTTCAGATTCCAGTTCCGAAGTCAAAGGTACCATTAATCTGTTGTTGACTGTCACGTATTAATTTTTGCTGTAATATGAAATGAATGCTTATAAATTACTGTTTGCACATTTTGTAAATCACTCTGGATCAGCACGTCTTCTAAAAGTACAGTTGCGAGGCTAGAAATCAATTTGCTCGGTCATGTGTGTCAAAACACGTGTTCTTGACGATTACTGTTTTCATTATTTTGTTTACAGCCCACCACAAAGTTGTTTATTGATGGCAAGTTTGTTGAATCCAAGAGTACGCAATGGCTAGACATTCACAACCCTGTGAGTACACAGTTAACCACTTTCTCCTTATTTCTGACCAAATGTTTTGTTTGTTGGGATACTGGCAATAATAGTTTTAAATGCAGTTACTCACATTTTCATTACTTGACTGTATAAGGCACCAGTGCATATGTTCTGTGGCCAGATCGGTCCGCTGGGGCTGTTTTTCTTCTAAACTTTTAATCCTTATTTAGATGATCAAATACACTGCTCATAAAAATCGGGATCAGAAGAAAAGCAAATGAAAAGTCAAAGAATGTTGTTTGATTAGGCAAATGAAATGCAAACTCATTATGGTGATTGAGTAGCAAGTGACATATTTATGGGGGTTAACAGCAACATGTAAGCCTAGACCTAGAGTGCCACACAGACTGTTCAGTAGGGTGTGCTGCCAAAAACACACTGCCAGTGATGGGGCATGAACAGGATCAGATTGTCCGAAGTCAAATTCAAATGTATTTATATAGCACTTTTTTACAATGGTGCATTGTGTGAAAGCAGATTTGCAACATTATATTATCTTAAAAGGTTAGTTCCAAATTGAGCAAGCCTTGGGTGGCAGTCGAAACGAAAAGCTCCCTGAATGTAGATGGAAGAAACCTTGGTAGGACCAAGACTCAAAAAGGGACCCATCCTCCTTCGGTGGCCTAGATGTTAACTGATTTAGTTAAGATTGTATTCATATTAAAATTAAGCAAATAATAACAATTACATTAAATAATGTAAAAGATTTGAGATATTGAGTCCAGCAGTTCTTGTCGGATCCTCTTTGTACTCATTTTGAAATGTCCCCTCTCATTTTTCTGAGCAGTAAATAATTCATATTCAGGATCAAATTAATCTTGACGATTATCCCGTTAGGACAGGATAGAGATTTCTAAATCTGGACTTTTGTGCTTTTTAATACCCCTATAGATGGCCATCTGCTCGACAAAATGTATTATAAGATCAAACTTCAATTAAAGAAGTGTTTTAAACAAGAAAATAGTCGTTTATCAACTGCACACTTAAGAATAAGAACCTGGAAGAGCAAACACACTCCTGGCTGAAGAGCAAAAGATAACCTTGCTTGAACAGAAGATGACCAAATTATACATTTTCCTTCTTAAAACAAAAGAAAACAAGATGGGTTTGTTATTTTTGATGAAAACTAAACACGTGTAACCTTTTTCTTTTCTAACCTTTTTCTTTTCTAACCTTTTTCTTTTCTAACCATTTTTTCTAACCTTTTTTTACTTTTGCAAAGGTTTTGGAGTACGTTATCACCTTTTTGTTACACTGTGTTAATAAATGTTTCATTTGTGTTATTTTAGCTCCAAGTAGTAAGTTAATAGAACAACAATATGTGCATTACATTCTGTTATTTTATTATATTAGACTTATATTAATTAATTATATTATTTATATTTATATTAATAATTGTATTATCATTTATATAATGAATTGCTCCACCGCTAACAAATTGTCCTTCATAACCATTCGTGCCGTGAAGATGACCCAAGGGCAGTCGCCATGTTAAACTTCCAGTTACCTACCTACCCACCTTACATAAGGAAACTCAGAATTTTAATGCCGTCTGAATTTTTTTTTACTATTTGTGCTTTGGGTTTTAGAAGTATGGTTTTAATCTATTTTGCAGAATTATCAGCAGTTTCTCAATCCAGTTATAATCCACCCCTCAAATTATCGTGTTATATGGTGTTCTGCTTCAAGCTTTGAAAATTCAGTTGAAACATTTCATCCTGGGTAAAGGGTCATTTGGAGTACAAAATCCAAATGCTTTAATCTCATCGGATATATTTATTTATTTATATTTATTTAAAAACTGGCCCCTTGTCACCATTTCCTAAATTCTACCTGCCACATAACACTGTTAGCCAATAGCAAGAGTTGCACTGCCTTAGTGGATCTCAACAAGTAGCTACAGTAAACGTCACCTGTAATACACAGGCCACAAACGAAGTGATCGGCAGAGTTCCCAAAGCCACGCAGGAGGAGATGTTGGCTGCTGTGGACTCCTGCTCACGGGCCTTCCATTCCTGGTCTGAGACCTCCATCCTGACACGTCAGCAGATATTCCTTCGCTACCAGCAGCTGATTAAAGACAATATTGTAAGTCGCGTCATTCACAGGAAATATTCTGAAATCTGAGGTTCAACCATTGAAGAGATTTGAACTTAAGACTTTCGTAAGTAGATGATAGGCTTAAGTAAGCCGAGCGAGTTTTGAAAATAGTCATTCAATTTTAGAATGTTAAATCCATATTTGTTTTGATCGATATTTAAATTGTGTACTATTGTGTGTCATGTTGCAGAAAGAGCTGGCTAAGCTGATCACTCTGGAGCAGGGTAAAACACTGGCAGATGCAGAGGGTGATGTTTTTAGAGGGTTGCGTAAGTCTCATGAATTATATTTTAGAAAACTATTTTCCCACAACACTGGCAAACTCTAAGCTTATAGTTTAGTACTGGTGAATATGAATGAATATGAATTTTGTTTAGGTTTATCGCCTAAATTACGAGCCTGTTTGTATTCTTATTATGCAGTACTTACATGGATCAAAAACGTACAGAAGCTTGAAATTTCAGAAACTGAAAGGTTTTTTGTCTTTAGTTGGTTTTTGGGCAGAGACAAAAAATATTATTCTGTTATTAAGGGAAAAAAATCAATCCAATGCATTTTGAGTGTCAGGTCATTGTACTTACAATTTTATTACCTTTTTGACCAAGAATTTACATTTTGTTTAACGACTTGAGGAAAAGTCTGACTGTATGGAAACACACCCCTCGAACAAAATGGCTATGAAAAATGGCTATTAAAAATAGTTATGAAAAATCAATTAAACATACTATTACAGTACCCAGGCACTAGATTTAATTAACCTAAAATGATCTGTTAGTCCTGTCCATATAATTTCATATGGAATCCAGATTGCAATTCAGATATGCACCACAAGAGGTCCTCCTTTACCTATAATGACGTACTAACATTAATTTCTTTGTGAGTAGGTTAATCGGCGTCTCCAAAGTATTCCAGTGTTACATGCAGGTGCCTTACAGTGGGTTAACATCCTTCCTGGGGTTGATTCTTACCATGAGCCATGTGCTACTGGTCCCCTGATCTCCACAACCATGGATTGTATTAAGGGTGTCGAAAAATAAATGAATGAATGAATCTACTCCAATCAGCCATAACATTAAAATGACATACTTAATGTGTAAGCTCCCCTCATTCTTCCAAGACTCCCATGCACTTTGCAGGACTTCTTAAGGTCTCCTGTGGTTTATGGCCAAAAGCCGCAGAACCTTTAAATCTCTGTTGTTGTGAGGTGGGTCCACCACAGATCTGACTTGTTTGCCCAGCACATCCCACATAGGCTTGATCAGATTGGAATCTGGGGAACGTGAAGGCCAAGTTTGGGACTGTTGGAGTTTAGCATTTAAGGTACTGGACTATTTGACCAGAAGGTCAAATCTCACCTCTGCCAAGCTGCCACTCTTAGGTCTTTGAGCAAGGTCCTTCACCCACAATTGCTGATATTGTAAGACCGTATGAACACCTTGAACTCTCTATCGTGTTTCTCAAAGCATTCTTTGCTAAGGGGGAAATAAACTATAATCATGTTCTATATTCCAGAACAAATTTTACATTGTAGTTTGGCTTATTTATCCTGCTAAAAGAGGCCACTGCCTTTAAGGAATACTGTTACCGTGAAGGGGTTCAATGTTGTTCAACATTCATATAAAGATTATAAGCTGTGCTCAGTAGTTCTCAAAGTACTGTTTGCATTCATATTGCACCCCTTCTCCCTGTGTTTCTAGAGGTGGTTGAACACACGTGTAGCATAACGTCCCTCATGCTGGGAGAGACTCTGCCCAACATCACTAAAGACATGGACACATACACGTACCGGCTCCCTCTCGGCGTGTGTGCAGGCATTGCACCCTTCAACTTCCCTGCCATGATCCCGCTCTGGATGTTCCCTATGGGCATGGTATGTGGGAACACGTACCTGATGAAGCCTTCAGAGCGTGTTCCTGGATGCTCCATGATGCTGGCTAAGCTGCTGCAGGACGCTGGGGCACCGGATGGCACTCTCAATGTCATTCATGGTCAACATGACGGTACGAGCCAGACCAAATCGATTTAAGCAACGCACGTTGAAGGTGCACCTAATAGATTAACTGTGGGATTGTTTTGTGTAGCTTAGCTTAGTACAGCACCGCAGAGCAAGCAATAATTATAATAAGGAAGATTTATTAAGCTTTAATTACAAACCTTTTTACACCCTTTTATTGCTGATTCATATTGAAATATATAGGAATACAATTGTTGCTTTTTTAAACAAAAATAAAACCAAAACATATAAATGAGAGAAACCCTAATTTTCATAGTGAATAGAATTTAATGTTGACAAATTCATAATAAATTAGCACCTTCTGCCAAATAGTAGGTACAGAACAAATTGGTGAGTTGGTTAACAAAGGTTGGTGGAGGTGGGATTTGAACCCTGGACCTTTTTGTCCATAGTTTAACACTTTTAGCCACTCAGCCAGCACAGTCTTTGTGAGACATGTTGTTATATTATTTTAATTGACTTGATAATGCTCAGTTTAAAGGAACCATTGTTTATTTCTGTGTTTGCAGCTGTGAATTTTATCTGTGATCATCCAGCTATTAAAGCTATTAGCTTTGTGGGCTCCAACCAGGCAGGAGAGTACATTTATGAAAGAGGCTCCAAAAATGGCAAGAGGGTGCAGTCCAATATGGTTAGTTGTACATGACACAGCCTTTTGTTTTGCACATAAACACACAAAACCACTTTGATGCTACTAGTACTGTTACCTAATCTGTTACCTAACACCATGTCTATAGGTGCTTTTGTTTAGTTTTGTTTCGAGCCGGGGATATTGTTTTGTTCCTAGTGATACAATTCTGCTGATTTGGTTTTGGAGTGGCTTCAGATTGTTAATAGGATGATTACTTGAGCAACTTGTTAAACTTATAATTGTCATTAATAGTTATACACAGTGTAGAAACATGTTCCTGACTATTTAAGAGTGGATTTAAGGTTTTCTTACGATTTTTTTTTTAATCATTTCTGATGATCTAAAGTGATCTAAAGAAAAAAACAGCAACATTTAATCCACTTAACACTAAAGTTGCTGGAAACCTGGGCTGGCTCTTAAAAGTTCTGTTGTTTTTTTTTTTTAATGGAATGCAGCAGATATGCTACAATACATTACTCTTGTTTATTAAATCCAAAGCTTTGCTTTAATCCGTTTTGTAAGTTGGCTTTGAAACACTTGCGGCCATACTCTCGCCCACTTGATGGATCATCGACCTCCACACATTTCTGTCTTTCATCGATGTGACCCATGAAGAATTTCGGCAGGACAGTTTGCCATTGCTTTCTCCACCCTCCCCATTTTTCCGGGCTTGGGACCCTCAGGGTTGTTTCCAGTTACACGGCTGGGGTTTTTGCATACACAAGTCAATGACAATTTAGAGACACCACGCATGTTTTTGGACTGTGGGAGGAAACCGGAGTAAACTCATGCAGACACAGGGAGGACATGCAGACTCCACACAGAAAGGACCCAAGCTGCTCCAACCTGGGACTGAACCCTGGACCTTCTTGTTGTGAGGCAGCGGCTGCCCACATTGCGTTACACCATGTTTAATCGTAGCGATCCTAATGCCTAGCCAGTGGGTGGCAGCATCACTTAAACTATGAATATTTTCACTGAGCACCTCTGCTATTCCTGATTGAAAAATTGTCAAATCAGTATAATTCAGATTCCTTCAACAGTCCACAAAACCTGCAGTCACATATGATGAGCAGTCTTAAAAATGATGAAAAAGCTTCATTTTTCTCGTGCCGGTTTAGGATTACATTTAATTACTGAATTACACTTCAGAAGATTCTTCTCTATAATCTTACATTGTCGACAAGCATGTTGTAACTAAATAAGCATCAGTTACAGCTACAATAGGATAGAAAAGAATATAATCACCCAAAATGCTTAAATGACTAAATTTGTGTTTACAGCACACAGGGGGAGCTTGTTCTGAACAGAATGGCTAAACCTGTTATTTTGTGTGAAAAATGTAAATAGAATAGATTGTTATATTTATTCAAGTATAGGGAATGGGAATGTGCAAGGAGTTATTTATATACATTTATAGCATTGCTTAACGTCTACGATCTGCTCAGTGAAATTGTACATTATGCCATCTGTATTTACAGTATTTTTCTTTTTGTTTTAATATATTTAACATCAGACCGCTATATGCACTGCTCACAAAAAATTAGGGATATTTCATTATGGGATATTTAATTTTAAAGGTAAAATCTCACTGTCAAGGTACGTGCAGCATAAGAAGGTTCGTTATTATTTTAGCTGTACATAGCTTAGCCTGTTCACCCTGTTCCCTTTTTTGAGAAGCATGAGACTTTTAATACTGCATCCAAGTTTTCTGTCTGTATTTTAATAAAGAACTAAGAAATCATTATATATGGCCATTATGTTGTTGGTAAAAAAAAGCCATATCTAATTTAACGGTGGCCTAAGACTTTTGCACAGTAGTGCGCGCGTGCGTATATGTGTGCAAGTCATTTTCTGTTTGAAGACACTTCAGCTTTGAATGTAATTGCAGGATTGATGCTCTTTTATGTGTTTTTGGACAGGGGGCAAAGAACCATGGTGTGGTCATGCCAGATGCTAATAAGGAGAACACACTAAACCAGCTGGTGGGTGCTGCATTCGGGGCGGCCGGCCAACGATGCATGGCACTGTCCACTGCCATCCTGGTAGGAGAGGCTTGCAACTGGCTGCCTGAGCTAGTGGAGCGTGCCAAAAACCTGCGTGTTAATGCAGGTACTCGAAGCTTTCTCACACTGATTTAAAGCCCATTATAACCATAATAATTTCTTTATTCTTTAATATTCATCTAGTTTTTTTGTTCTTAGTATTCCTAGTCCCCTAATACTGTTTTTTTTTTTTTTTTTTTTTTTGACCGTTTGGGTTTTAACTTTTTTAAAGATTTCTCAGATTATTCACTCCGTTACTTTTTCTGCTCACCTCGGTAATATTCTTTTCCATTATCCGCTCTTGGTCTTCCTTCACTCTCTACCATATGTCATCATTTTTTCATGCTATGGGTTTGATCCTCTCGCAGTGCATTCCTGTAGACCACCCAAGCCTTCTGACCACACCACAACCTGACCATCCCAGCTGCACCTTCAGTACACCCAAAGCAGAGAGGTTCAATTTCATGCTGCAAACTTGAAATGGTAATTGTGGTATGGGCAGATGAAAGTACCACAAACCATCTAAATTAAAAGATGAAATAGAAAAAAATAAAATTTTATGTAGCCAGAAGCATTGTGCTGGAATGCGGTAGCCCTAAAACCCCAAAGCTGCATTTGAAGAAAGTGCCTCAGTATTGAAACATGTTTGTGAAGGCAGCGGACGCATTTTTAATCGTTCCACAGATCGACATACAACCAGTAATAAATGCTACATTTAGATTTTAGACCAGTGCCCAACGGTTTCCTCATTCATCTAGTGCCGTGTTCGACTAGAACCCAATTTGTGCCGAGGCAAACGGTTACGACGGTTTTATTAAAAGACAAGTGCTTTCTTCTGAAACAGTGCTTTAATCCACACTAGCAGCATCAGGGCAGTTGAATGCATCAAAACGACTCAAGATCCATGTTATTGGATTTAGCCAACGTTTTTTTTCGTTAAACAACAGACATCCATTCATCTCCCAAACTCCCTTCCATAACCCATATTTAACATCATAATATACAACTTTTTTTGCGCATTCAGGCTGCACAGTCATAACAAAATGTCTGTTCTGGTTGCCCATACTGGTGTAATGAGTTTCATTACCATTATATGGAGTGCAATGTCCATTCATTGTCTTATTCGTTGTACTGTTGTAATAATGGCTTGGGCAAGTCGCCAATCACCCATTAACCTCTCCACAAATGTGTTTCTTTGACTTTGTGTGGCGCCTAAGATTGCTTGCTTTCCTAATGTTTACAAAGTGCAGGCAGGAAGGAGGGTTGCCTTTATTTCTTAATTATATGGGTATAATTAACTTTTATTTGTAAAATACTTACAAATATATTTTGTAAACAAGTCATGTAAACTGCGGTCTTAAAATCGGATTGAGGATTAGTTCTCATTACTGAATTGCACATTCTTCTGAACAGTGCTAGACGAGTAATTCCTCTACGATATGATTTAAGAGAAAACTTAAATTGACTTATCACAGATAATTCTGCTTGTTCGCAACGAAGCACATGGCCACTTTTTCTGTACTGAAATTCTTAGTAAAATGTGTTTATTAAGCAGATTTTAAACAAATTAAGAAAGATATAAATGAAGAAGGATTTCTGGCTTAAGTATGCAAGTAGACATATACAGTTTGTTCACCGTCTTATTCATGACCTTGTGTAATTACAAGTTGCAAAACTTTTGATTGCCCCACCGCGCCCATGACTTTTTTACCCATGTATAGAACGTTGGATTTTTTTTTTTTCTTCTGCTAGTGCCTACAAAAAAGGAAAGCCGGTTGACTTGAACTTTGCTGTGTTGGATCTGCTCTGAGGACTATGTAATCCCTGTTTATAAAGCATATTTATGCTGTAATGTATGGGCTATTTTAATCATCTTACCTGCTATTCAAACCATTATAATGAATGACTGAAAATAATGGAAACATTTTATATTTTTCTTGTTTTTCCATCTCCCGTTTCACATTTTTTTTAACCCTTGGTCAGTGTTGCAGGGGCCTCAGGGTCCCCTAACTCCCATTTTCTAGGATCGTCTTCATCACTCAGTTTGTTGGGGTAGCTTTTTGCAGTGCCAGAGATGATTCCCACGTTTTCACTGCCCAGACTCCTGTATCCAGTCATGCTTCTGAGAAACCCTCTAGGGCTGAAACTCGGGTCACCATGGTGGTGGATAAAAGTATTGCTTTGAGCACCGATCTTATACATTTAATGCAATCCAGAACTTTTCCAGACTTTAATGGTTATCTTAATGGTAATCTGCTATTAACAGAAAATGGAGACTTGTTCATTGTTTATGTTCCTCTTTGGTGTCAGGGGACCAGCCAGGTGCAGATGTTGGCCCTCTTATAACACCCCAGGCCAGGGACCGTGTGAATAGACTCATACAGAGTGCAGTGGATGAAGGTGCCTCGCTTCTACTCGATGGCAGGAACATAAAAGTTAAAGGTTATGAGAATGGCAACTTTGTGGGACCCACCATCATTAGTAAAGTCACAGTGAGTCCTTATTGTTTCTTTGTGAATAAATATAGGATTAAAGGCTAGATAAGCTATTGATTAGAAGCAGCTGATCAGATGAGCTACTGAGTGCCTGGTTTCTAAACTCTTGTTGTTTCTGACCCACAGTCAAATATGCAGTGCTATAAGGAAGAGATCTTTGGGCCTGTGCTGGTGGTCTTGGAAGCTGACAACTTGGATGAAGCAATTAATCTAGTCAATAATAACCCATATGGCAATGGTACTGCCATCTTCACCACCAATGGTGCTGTAGCACGAAAATACACACACGAGGTGGATGTTGGCCAGGTGAGCGACTCTAAAGGCTGTAACATACTTTATCAATCTGTGGCAACATCTATATACACTAACCTATTGCTTTATTAGGTAAATGCCTTTGTTTCTACACTCATTGTCCATTTTTATCTATTTCACTTACCACACATGCACTTTGTAGTTCTACATTTAGACTGTATTCCATCTCTCTAAATTAGAGATTGCAATATATATATATATATATATCTCGCCAATAAAATATCCCCCAATTTTTGTGTGCATTTGGGTAGTGGCTCATTCTCAGCAATGCAGTGACACTGATGTAGTGACAGTGTGTTAGTGTGTGTTGTGCTGGTACAAGTGGATCAGATGCAGTGCTGCTGGAGTTTTTAAACACCTCAGTATTCTTTTACATACTTTGTTATTCCCCTTAACTCCCTAATGGCCAGGACCACCACAGATGGGTGGAGGATCAGTACAGACAGCAACCCCTCTGTTATTGTGCACTTTGTCATCCTCTAATCCTTCATCAGTGCTCACAGGACACTGGACTGAATTTTTGGCTGGTGGGCTGTCATCACTGAAACAGTGACTATGAGTCATGCCCCAGCAGCGCTGTCTGATCCACTTGTACCAGCAGAGCACACACTAACACAACACAACTATGTGAGAGTCACTACAGTGTTGAGAATGATTCACCAAACGAATAATACCTGATCTGTGGTGACCATTAGGGAATAAAGAAAAGGGGACTAAATCTGTAATTGTGGAACTATAAAGTCCATTTATATGGTTAAGTTATATGGTTTTATGGATAAGTTGAACTGATTAAATGGACAATGAGTGTGAAAACAGGATATTATAAATAAAGACCTAATTAAGTGATCGGTGAGTGAATACAGACACTGATGTCACGCACCCAGATGTTAGCACATGCTTAATATTCTTTCTTAAAAAAAAAGCTTGTTCTAGGTGACTTGTTCCAGTGCCTCTTAAGAATATGTATAAAGAACATGATGTAAAACACCACTCCTTTAAGCCACAGAATTTGAACTGGTAATCTGTACATATTCCATCCTCAGCTGCCATATCCGTCACATGGGCTAATACGAGACCTTGAACAAACACTGGAAAAAACAATCAGTTCTCAAATTCGAGGTTTACCTTGTTTGCTTTGACTAAAAACCAGAGAGGAAAAAGCACTACTGTCACCGCAAAGCATGGTAAAACATTGCTAGCTCCGAATAGCTCACAGCAAATATATGCTGTTTAATCAAAACACAGGACTACTCAGAAATATTTCAGTGGCGGTGAATCCGAAAGTACATTCCAAAGGGATTCCTGTTGATCAGGTGGTTGTGGAAACACGACACACCTTCTCCCTGTTTGTTTGTGTATGGCTCACAGCTGTGCCATGTGTTTGAGATTCACATGGCTTAGCAGAGACACCCAGGCCATGTGCTGACCCAGCCTCCAAAACCTCAACGCAAAACAAGAACCACCCTTAGTCTTTTCTTTCTATCACCATCTCGTCCACCTTTCCTGACAGCCAGAATGCCTTAATGCTACAGCTGCCTTCTCAACAATTCAGGAAGCTGTGCTAATTTCTCAGGCTTCACCCGGCCCAGATAACAAAATGTTTTGTTTAGTTATTCTCCACACGTGTTGCTTTTCTCAGCGGGTACACAAACAAATGATTGTGGGATTCTGCTTTGTGTTATGTCAGCGAATGAGCTGGTTGTTCAGCACTTTCCATATACAACAAGCCAGGCTTAGTGACAATATATAGTTTCGTGCCACAATCATTCAAACAAAGGCTCCACTTTCAGTAAATTGAGGTTGGAGCGCAAGTCGAGTGACTACCCCATGTTCTTTAACAAATAAGCCACAAGAAAGAATGTATATACGCCTGTACGTGGTCGATGCTTTTGTTCATGTAGACACTTGCTCTGATGTACCATGCTATGCTATAGCGTTTTCAGACCATCTCTGTCCCGCTTGGTGTTTGGCACAACACTGAGGAACCTACAGCTGTGAGACAGACGTGTTTGCCTTTAGCAGTTGTGGTGTTCTTAACTGGCGTTGGGGTGTGAGTGTGTGGTGCGAGTGAGACTGCGGGGAAGCAGGGGTAGACTAGGGGCAGCTAGAAAGAAGCGTGATGTCTGATTCTCACACCCTTGTTTCATGCCGTTTTGCCTTTTCCAGATTGGTGTGAATGTACCAATTCCCGTTCCCCTACCCATGTTCTCCTTTACTGGCTCCAGAGCTTCTTTCAGAGGAGATACCAACTTCTATGGCAAGCAAGTAAGTACATGTCTGCTGAATCAGTAATGTAAAAAGAAGCATTAAATACAGTACCTAATGTTAGGGGTGTGCAACGTGTATCGTCTATAGTAATCTCAATTGTTGTTTTAACGATGTGCGAGCTGACGTCACAAACTTTATGCTTTAAAAGCGTATTCACTGCGTCATATAGCCAGGTAGCCATGACTGCTCAACAACTAACTTATTTCACCATGAACTAACCAGCATGCAGTATATGTAAATTATAACAAACATCACATGATCGTCAGGGAGGGGAGTCTGGGTAGGAGTATCGTCCACCAGTGTTGTTCCCAATGGGCATCTGACTGAGCAATTGAAAAGGACCTTGGTCAAAAGATGAACAGCGGCAGTTTAGAAGAGGCAGAATGAATAGTCCTGAGTCCTGCCCATAAGAATGTTAAATGACTAGAGTAGGTTCCACCAAGATACATCAATACAAATTACATTCTTGGATAAATGGTACAGAGATTTACTGGTTTTCCTTTATACATGGAGCACAGATTGTTTACAAACAGTTTGGGCTGGCAGATTGTTTTAGTCTGAAGCGTGCCCAAATATGACCGTTGTTTGGGTTTCGTTCTGTTAAACACAGGTTTGCTAACCGCTGAGTTTTCTCATGTGAGCTCATTCTGTGTGCATGCTATTAAACAGAAATTGATGATCTTTCGCAGGGCATCCAATTCTACACACAGATCAAAACAATCACTTCGCAATGGAAGGCAGAAGATGCTACGGTAAAATCGCCAGCAGTTACCATGCCAACCATGGGCCGTTAAGTTGCAGCATCCTCGAACCCTCGTAATATCCCCTGACATGTCTGCTCACATTCGAGTTGAAGCTGATGCTACGTTGCTAAGTTTTGAGTAGTATTCAAAAAGTACTTAATGTGACTTTTTCAATAGTGTTCAATCACTTACTTTTGTTTTTCCACATGTTCCTGCCAACCACTATTAAGAGTGCAAGTCCACTGTAATTTAATCTGAGATGGCTTAACATCTTAACATCTTAACTCCGCATATTTTAAAGCCTCTTTAAAGACTCTTCCTTTTTAAAGCCGTAGCTAAAGCTTTAATTATACTTTATTATCACATCCAGGCCATCTTAACCCCCTACCCACTGCCACTGGGGATTGGCTTTGGTCCGGAGTATTTCAGTGGCAATGTCATCAGTACTGCAGAGCTGCTCTAACTTTAAGAACATGGCTCACATGGGAATGTAATCTGAGGGTTTTTTTCTAATAAACAAATCAAGCACTTTTGTCCTCCTTAGTTTTTTTCCTTCAGTGTTAAATGTGAGTTTGATCCTGTAAAGTTCTGTTGGTATTTATTAGACTTTAGCAGTTTTCCAAATGGAATTGATCTGAATCTGCACAGCATCTCTTGTGACTGCTTTATTTCTGATACAAAACCAGAAGGCCTTTTGTTTATTTATTTAGCTAAGCTCATCTTTAGGTACATACTTAATTACTATGCTTCTGAAATACTGGTTCATTCTGGTTGGAGACCTTGTATATACCTAAGGTGGTGATGTGATTATTTTTTTTTGTAGTCTTATAACAAGGCTCATGTGTGCTGTAGTTCTGGTAGTCTGCTGCCATTGGAGATCATGTTGGACATGGCTGCCTGGGTTATAAAGGTCATGCGAGACTCTTCTTCTGTGGCTCTAAAGGAAAGACAGGGACAGGGAATAATTCAGCCGTCTGTGGTGAGACGAAAAAAAATGGCCGTCTGAAATCGTGATATTTTTTTCCAGCTATAGATGCTCATCACTCATTTTATGGAACTAGTCAAAACCAGGAAGAATGTTTTATAATACCGTGAATCACTCTTGTTCTGATTCCTCTCCAAGCTTGTTGACAGAGCTGGAAGCTGAACTGATCTCCTGTGGAAGCACACAAAGAAACAAACACCATTTTCAGTGTCAGTACTGATACATCTATACGAGTATTTAGGAGTAGTACAGCCAACTTGTTTAAAGCTGATTGTATAAGAAAAATAGTAACCAATCTTCCAATAGCAGTGCTTTATTGTTTAAAGGCAGTAGACTGAGCACATGGATAAAACTGTATGCTCAGCTGTTGGCCAGACTGTCTTAAGGGTTAGTTGCAAACTGAAACAGTTTAGTAAGCCCAAGAAATATACTAATGTACAGAAATTGCCTCACCTGATATTTATGTTGCATCAATTTTTGATATAAAACATGCACAGAAAATCATCTATAGTAAATTTCTCGCCAAACATAAATTGTTTTGCAATTGATTTATTATTATTATTATTATTATTTTTTACTTCCAATAAAACCCAAAAAAAACCAAAAACAGAACTTTTTAGTTTGGCTTCGGGTGATTGTCCGCTCTGCGCGGTTTAACTATTTGGACAGGCTTTTGAGGTTCGCTTCCCTCGTATGCTGGAGGGTGGAAAAAAATCAAATGAAGTGAAGAAAACGGTTGGCTCTCCATTGGAGGGCGGAAAAAGTTAAAAAAAAAAGCAATTATTATTTATTTATTTATTTATTTTCGAAGCACCAATGGTGCTGCGGCGGATCTGCGAAATACTACTAATAATAATAATTACAAAATTTGCATTCTTTAAATATGATCATAGGCGGATCTGCGAAATACAAATAATAATAATAATAATAATTAGAAAATTTGCATTCTTCAAATATGATTATAGGCGGATCCGCGAAACAAGCAATACAAAAAAAAGTCTGGCCTAAAGTAAAAAAGATTTTTCCCCCAGACTTCTAGACTTCAGACTTTTCTAACTAGAAAAAGAAGTTTAAAAGGAAAGCTTCTGTTGTACCAGAGTTATGTATATTGTGACCATAAAGGGTTACTTTAATTAGTCCTGTGGAACTCAAACCACTCTGAATAAATTGGCAACAAATGAATATGTACTCCTTTCATACAGTAAACATGAATAAACACTATGGCCAGCTATTTCTGTCTTCCAACAATCTATCCATCTTTAAATCCCTCCTCTTTGCCCATGCGCTGCTTCTATCCTTCTCCTCCTCTCAAAAAACTTTTCCAGCTGTCTCTGGAGAACCACAAGTGCTTCATCTGCCCTAAACAAGCTGCCAAATGAATATGGAGCTTGGCAGAAGGCTAGTGCTCCTGTGACCACTGCACCCTTATTTTTACCCCGCAGCCCTCACTCTTCCTCTGTACTGCCCAAGTTTAGCTTTGTGACTGTCCCTGCAGAAGGCTTACTAGAACGCTATTTGGTCTTTGGTGTGAAACTAAAATAACAGGCTTTTTGTGGGAATAAAAGGCTTTATCATGACACTTCGTTTTGGGGGTATTTAGCAATAATTCCAGATCAGTGGTCATGCATCATAAATTGAAATGGGAGAAGAGGAAATGAAGGAAATTGGATGCACATGGTTACATTTAAAGATGTGATCTCTAGCAGAGACTCTTTGTGAATGGAAATTTCACTGTGCATTGCATGGTTTCTTCCCCACTACAAACAGCTTAAATTGTGAGTAGCAGTATGATTATGGTAAGTCGGCTTGTGGTTAATTACTGCTGGTTTAACTGCTCTGCTCGCACCATAGACACCAGACAAGGGACACCGACAGCATGTAGGCTTCTGGCAGTTCAAACTGAGGATGTAAAGACCGTGTCCTGCAAGGCTTACTCTACCACAGAATGCATTCTCATTTCAGCTTTACATAATAAGAGTCTTTTCTTATATAATGAGCCCCAGAATTGTTGTCAACCACAAGATGAGTAAAGTGGGTATTGAAATATTTGCTTTTTGCTTAATCTCAAAATAAAGGTAGGTTTTTTTTTTTATTTTGTTTTATTTATTTATGCATATGTTTTACTAAAGAGGAGTGACTTATTGGTTATCTCATATTGTTTTTCCATTAGGGCAGTCATTTCGCAGAAATATGTTTGCATTAAAAAGCACTACAGCCATACAAGGGTACAATATAAGTGGCCAATTAATGAGTTAATTCTCCCAGGTGGTCTTCATTTTACTTAATTTTTTTAAAACCAAGAGTGACAGTCATTTTCGAGCTAACTGTAGCAAGGAGGCACGTTATGTCTTACCTGACTATGTGCTTCAGTGTGTAAAAGAAAATATGACTATGTTGACATAGTGACCTTAAGTGCTGAATGATTTACATTTACGTTTTAATTACTTCTGTTTGTTCATGGTTCATCGGACAAAGACTTTCCAAATGAGTTGGAGTTAAAGCAGACATGCAGGGAAGAACGGTGGTGACAAATGTACTGTATTAATAACAATAATAATTATTTTCCCATGAGCACTGATGATGAATTAAAGGATGGATAACCTCTCCAATCACTGTTTATTATAGTCGCTTTCAGCAAAGATGGTGTTTAATGACAGCTATAAGGCTACATAAAAACTAGACATACATGCTCAGATTGGGCCAGTTTAGATAAACTCCATACCTTAATTTCAAGCCATTCATTTTAGCAAAGAGTAGCCGCAGCACTCGTTCCTTCTGCTCCCAGGTAAGCTCAGAGATGTCCACTTTCGAGGTTTGCAGGTTGCTCCTAAAATGTAGCTTGTTAGTGTCTGATCACTGCTGTGTGTAAAAGACTGATTCTCTTAAGATTTGGCTGTGTAACAGCTGACTTAGCCTAGTTCCACTTAACACAACAAAGCTCAACTAACCATACACGACTCTGACACACAACACATTTACTTTTACAAAAACATAATAACATGTTATATTGTCAGGTATCAAAAGACTTACAGGTACAAGAGTACCTGTCTGTGAGGACTGAAAAATTGAATTGAGACCAAAGAAATATCATCCAGATCTGATAGCAAACACAGCTTGTACAGTGGTCTGTTCAAACTCACCATCTTTCAGCTTCTTCCAGATCTGTGTAAACATTGTTGGTGCTGTGGGGAGCCTTATTAAAGGTACGTATGCGGGGGTACTCCTTCCTTCCAGAGAATGCATCACTCATCCGCTTGTGAAAGGCCTCCATTGCTTCCTGTCTTCATACATGATTTAAACAAGCATATGTCATACAGAACATACTTATAAATCATGGCTTGGCCACGTTTGTGTCCCAGTGGTGCCTTCCAGCTGGGTTGTTTTTACACAGGCACAATTGGTCTTGTCTGACAGAGG